>PVMI01071084.1:0-19963 GCA_008528875.1 Aulacorthum solani | reverse complement strand
GATAAACTGAGTGAAATTAACATATTAATTTCGGCTAGAAGACCTGCCAAAAATTTGACCCACTGATCGCGGTCGAGTACTGCAATAGACTAAACTATAAATTGTTTATTACATAATATATGTTATACGGCGTAGGTATAGGTACCGATTAAATAATATAATATCGTCACGACGTGAGCTAGGTTAATTTCCTGCAGAATATTTACGGAGTCCGGGGTGCGAGGGTTAACTGTTTAATAAATATATGTGCCATGTGCGCGGTGTACCTATATTGTGTGTAGTATGCAGAAATCCATAAAATGTTTTATCTATAATGCCTTGTACAACGGATTTAAATCGTCCTTATCGCCGTACACATGGCGTAATACGATATAATGTATACACTATACACAAACCTATTTATTATAACTAAATTACTATTACGAAATGATTAATTGATTAGAAGTTGCGATATAAACACACGTATATTATAACGAAAATATGTATCAATCATCAAATGATGTAAAAAAATATATTATTAATTATTATTTTTCTTATATTATATACTGGATAGCCCACTCACACAAGACTTAATTAGATTTTACCAACTTAAGTCAATTCATAAATCGTAACAATACATTATGCTTATTACGATTGGTACCCGGTGAATTTATGACAATGGTGTATTTGAGTGGGTGGGAAGTTTGGTTTTTAAAATGTATTTATGATTGTATCTATATTCTATATATATTTGTATAATTTGCATAGCAAAAAATTCAAAATTATTATTTTTGTAATAAAACAAAATATCTAGGTACTCATTAATGTGGCGCGTGGAAAAGAAGCACCTATCCGTATCTAAGAATTAGAGAACAAGATGAAAACATCCGCTGGATGAGCATTAGATCGAGCTACTGATTTGCATGGTGCAATAATGCACTATAATCGTATATCTGTTACATGACTATTAAGTGTCTATAGTTGAAATGTGGTTTTCATTACTTTGCCCACAAAGGTCATACGGTGTCGCTATATTGACGAATACAATACTATATACAGGCATCTAAACTATAATACATAAATTGTGGTATTGCACACCATCTCCTATAGAACATGATAATTTTACGAGTGATATATTTATCAACTGAGGTCTAGTTAATAATATATTTTACTCGGTTATTGTAAATTCCACCGATTGTATCATTTTTGAGAACAATTTTTTTGGGTGAATAACCTTTTTTGACAAGTTTTTAAACATAGGCATTAAAATTACCTAAAATAAGCACATGAATGGTGATAAGGGTATAAAATATAATGTATAAGGAAAATGATTTGGTTTATATTATTAAAATCCAATTTTTAGATTCTGAGCGGAGCGATGAATGTATTGATTTTACAATGATGTGTGTTTTTTTTGTGTCAGTGTACACTGTACACGAGACGTAGTCGAAATAATGCTTTCAATTTGCTCAAGTTTTCAACTTCAGTAACTTTTCTGGTCGGAAAGTGAATCTAGTTGGTATATTGGGGAGGTAATTTTTTTGAAATTCCCAGTTGTTTTTAAAAGCACCGGCTAAACGAAAAAAAAAAATTAAGGAAAAACGGGAATTTTTACACAAAATCAATTTTTGAGAAAGTCGATTTTAGATATTGTTGTAACTCTAAAACAAATTACTGCAGACAAATGAAATCTTCACTGAATGTTAATACTGGTATTTTATATACTTGATATAATTTTCAAAATATTTCAAATCTTTTTAAGTTATTTTTAGACATTTTAAATTTTTAATCTTTTAGATTTTTTTTTTATAAAAGACAATAAAATTTATTGTAAATGCTTATTAATAAGTATAGATAACAATTTCTCGTGTACCGATATTCTTAATTTATTGTTATTCAAACCCCCCCCCCACCCCCGAAATGAATTTATAATTTAATTTATTATGAGAAAACTAAAATTTCTGGTACCTACCTGTAAATTTATTGTATTGTACTTAGGTATAACATTATAACAAATTATCTATCATAAAAAAATAAACAGTGTACATTTTAAGATACTTTTGTAATATTTTTGTATGGAATTATTATTCTAAATATTATAGTACAGCTTACATCATCTAATGTGGGTACCTACGCCGTCCTACAAGAATATGGGTAGTTCCACGAAGATAATATTGTAGATAAGGACGTGGACGATCGGTGTAACTATTATGACAATCTTTTATCGTCGTCGTAAGACTTACTTTATTTTGTGCGATTAATCACCTAGTGTGTAAGCCACTTTGGTCTATAACCGACAATCGTTAACATCGTTATCATTTATTACCGAAGCAGTACATTGTACATGTTATTTTATCAACCAGTTAACTATATTAAACTTAGTGACAAACGAAACTACAACTGCATGCGGTTCATATTGTATATTTGTATTTGTATTAAAAAGTTTAAGTTATTAACATTTAACAATGGATAAGTGGATAATAAAAAAACGTAAACTTGAAATAGAAAATATAGAGACCTGCTTGATGTAGAAAATATAGACCAACATGATCCAAATTATAATAACGAACCAAACAACGAGAAATCGGAAATAAATGAAATTAGTTCAGGTAAGGCTTTTGTTATTATTATTTATTTTTTATTTTTATTAAACCCCCCTCTCCAAAGTTCAAGTCTAAGTACGCCACTGACCTTACATTTCTAAAGCATTCAACTCAGAAATTTTCAACCTGCAAATCTGTAGAAATTCATTATATAGTCTTAAGGTGTTTTATTAAGTTGAAAATTAAAATTTCTGAGCTGTTTATTCGCCTAAATGTTATGTTAAAAAATGAATTTACATATATTATTCTACACATACTTGTTTACACAAACATAGGAGGTTATTATGGGTCAGACGAAAATATTTTATCCTCCCTAAATGTATCCTAATATTCTGTGTTGGTGAGTTGGGGCCCGATCCCTAAATTAAATACGAGTTGCGGCCCATGTTTATCAAACAGACGGACGAGTTGCAGCCCGTGTTTATAAAATAGACGTACGAGCTGCGGCCACATTTTATTTATTACTTCATATCAGCCTATCAGCGTTACCCAGAATACACCACTAAAAGATGTTCTGGGTAGTCTCTCAAAAATTTATTTTTTTTATTTTTGATTATTAGTTATGTAAAAATGGCAAAATTTATGTTAAAATGAATTTTTTTAGATTATTGGTTGGGCAAAAACTTAAAATATAATGATTCAACGAAATCAAACTGCTCTATTTCTTTTTGTGCCAGCTTTGTAATCTGTTGTCTTATAAATGCTTCTTTTTTCACATACTTTTTTCGATTTTATTCCACTGCTTCTACATTTGATATACGTTTCCGATTGAATTCCTACTTTAGATAAGATACTGCCGATACTGCTGGAACAAAATAAATATATTTCCCGGGCCGCAATTAACTTAGTGGTCAAATATGACTGGGCCGCAATTCACCGGTCTCCAGCAAGCTAGTGACATGTCGGGCCGCAACTCACCTATAGCCCTAATAGCTTATTTTTTCAATTTTTCCCAAATGAAACCTGCTCTTTTGTACCTACATAAATTCTATCGGTTCAATTTTTAACCTGTAAAATAACGTTAATGATTTGAATGTAATGTACTACGTATACTAACGTTATGGAGGCTCGTATTAAAGTTGAGCTCCATGCACACAATATTTACACCTAAATATCTAATGCAGTAGAAAAGGTAACGTAATATTGCCAACAAATATTTGACATCCCATTCCACTACAGACTTAGGACTGTCGTTACACAATGTGCCAAAATATTATAGTTAGAGTAATAGCTAGTATCAATTTATTGCTAAAAAATGGAATTAATTATGTGTATATTATCGGGCGGAATCCAGTCATATATAATTCTAGATCTGTAACTGACTGTATAACTCCTAAATTTACAAGGGCCCATTTTATAAGGTCAGTGGATTCTATATTAATGATGGGCTCTAACCAAACGATTTATTATTATCGCACCATTAAATTAAATTTTAAATAAATATAATTAATAATCAATGCAACGCTTAATCTTATTTATTTTTAATTAAAACTCGTTATTTTGGGAAAAGGAAATGTTTTATTTTACCACACTAGCTTAAAAATATAGATGTTAAAATGTTTTATACGTTATACAAGTATACGGCTAGTAGGAAGATTATGTGTGCTGTGGGTATAATATATAGGTACTTAGTAGGTTCCTACTGTAAATTTAATCAATATTATTAATAGTGTAATTGACATTATGCACGTGCCGTAAACATAAAATGTTAAGCAATTTAATTTCGTTAAATACTCTCCTTGTAAAAATGCTTAAAGTTCACAACCAAAAATAACTACGTGATAGAAAGGAGTTGAGATAGAAAATGCAGCTAGTTATGCTTTTATTTCTATCATAATATTTTAATTAAGCAAATTCCATTAGTTTTGTAGTACGGTCATTTCGGCTGAGCAAAGTACTTATACATACATAAGCCAAGTAGTTTTAATAATATTTCCTCCATTAACTATACGTTTTGTCAAACGCCATTAATTTAATTAGTATTTAATCTTAGATACTTCACTAAAGGCTATTTAAAAATGATTCCATTGTATGCACTGACGAGGATAAAGCCATAACGGGCATATTTATACTCTATAACCCAAACAAATTGTATGGATAATAATTTCTTATTTATTCAAATTTAAAACACTTATATAATATTTGATGACTTATAATAACAGGCATGTAATCCATCCAGTAGATTATTCAAAGTACTAATTTTTTCAAGCGTGCACACTAAGTACTAATACACTTACAGCTGGTAAAGCGAAGAACGAAATCGCGAATACGCTGAAACACGAGGCAACGATCTTGCCGATCCACGTCTGAGGCACTGCGTCACCGTAACCTATCGTCGTAACAGTGATCTAGAAATGACGGAAACAAATAAAAAGTGTATTTATTTTATGTTTATAGTACCTATTATTAATAAATGGTAATTACTGTAGTACCAAATAATTTCAAAAGGTTACTTAAACATTATATCTTAGAAATTATACAATTTATTTGAATTATTATTAATTACCTATATAATACATTAATATTATATACAATAAACAATATCAAGACATATTATTTACTCACAGTAGATGAGTTTTTTGATTACATTTAGAGAATGGTAATATTTTTGAGCAAGTTTAGCTACTTAAATATTTTATTTGAAGTGATCGGATTAAATAATTTTGATTTTAAGACATTGAACAGTCAACAAGAGATTAAAATTTCACGCATAGTTTTAAAATACGAATACAAGATCAATTTATTTTATACTATGATAATTTTCCAAAATTATAATTAAATAACTAGATGTCTTATAAATAATTTAATAATGAACTCATTTATCAAAAAAAAATACTTATAGATTGGAAAAAAGCCTATCGAAACTTGCAAAGTGACAAATGTAGGTATACATGTAAGAAGGTAACATTTTTAGTTTTTTTGATTTCTCTGTTATGGCATTTATAATGGTGACAACTTTTTTTTTAATATTTAAACTTTGTTCATATAACAACATGTATAGAGGATACACTCTCAAATATATTATACATCCCAAATACTACTAAAATTGAGATTATTACTTAGATATTTTTTTTTATTTCTTTTATTGTATACTAGAGAAAAATTCTAAAAATGTTATCTATTGCCACTAAAAATGTGTAGAAAAAAAAGACTTACCACTCCCCACCAGAGCGCGTCCGCATAGCTGGAAAAATCGTTTCTTGATTTCCCATCCTTGCTAACCGCATCTTTTTCAGCGAGGTAAACAAAGTAGCTGCTAAATATTAAACCTAAAAATCCTATGTACAACGTAGTGATGAGCTCCTAGAATAATAATAATAAGAAAAAAAAACCGTAATTAATAGCAATCGCACTAGTGCTTTAGTCAGAAAAATTCCACAGCTATAGCAAACGTTTCGAAAGTCAAGGGTGGAAACTCTGTTGCGGTGGCGATCGAAACGCGAAAAACTCAAATAAAACATGTTTTAATCGAGACAAGCAGAAAATGTATGTTTCGAGATAGTTTCTTTTCACGTGTCATCTACAACATATTTACACGTATTATATAATAATAATAATAATAATAATAATACACGATAATATTATCTTCTATCACATCGGCCATAAGAACAACAACAGCAACAACAACAACAACTACAGTCAACAATAGACTCACTGAATCCCACACCACCGTCTGTGTACATTGCTATAATATGGTATAATATTATAAAGTTGTCAATTTTTCACACTGTTTTCCCTCTTGTCCCTGTATATAATACTCCCGACAATATAATATACCTATATACAGGTACAGCCACAACCAATCCACATAATACAGCTCGCATGGTTCACATCAGAAAACATTTGGCTTTTGTTTGCCTTTAATTAAAGTTTTTTAATTAAAAACTTCCAGTTCCTATCTCTAACATTATAATTTGCAATAGAACGCCGCATTCTCGATCTGCTTAGAAATCCTTCATTATTGTTCGATTCTCCCGAATATTATTAATATTACTTCACTAGTTTTACCGTGTCTACACTCTACAATCTCTGACGTTACCAAAAGTAATACAACAACAACAACAACAGTAATAATTATTAATATTATATTTTAGGAGGGGTAATTTGACTTTCGATCGTTTTGCAAACGTTTTATTTAAATATCCTCGGATCTCACTTGTCTATGAATAAATACAACTGAGCCGAGAAGCCGCCATGTACCGCCTTGGCGGTCCACGTGAAGCATTCTCAATATTTGTAGAAACCTAATGCCTCTTATTGCTGATGTGGCAAACACCTGTCCGTTGGAACCGATCGATAAGACCACAATTGAAGCCACGACAACGATTAGATCTGTGGAATAAAACGCAATTTGTTAATAATTGACAAAGCTTGAAGTAACATATATTAATATGTAGTCGGATAAAAATTAAACACGGCCTGTAGAAATTCGTGATTTTAATTTTGATCGTTTAACTGAGTAGTTTTTATTTTCTAAAAGCTATTAAAGGTATAATAAATTAATAAAATATTCTAGTAATCGATTTTGAAAAACAAATGAATGTTCAATTGTATTATTTTTTTTAACTTCTTATAAATTTATTTATAAACTTACTATAAACTATAAATGCAAACTTACTAATATAATATAATCGTTACCGTTTGTACATGTACTAAATTATAATGACACATAATATAGTAGATGTTTAAATGTAAATAAAACTAAAAATCATGTATGCCATTTTTTGCGTTAAAGTGCATATTATTACTATATTATATACCTACATATAGCTGCGGTGTATGGTACACAGAATGCAAATATGCTGTACTTATTTTAACTATTCGTTAAATAATTACCACCATATGTATCGCATATATATATATATATATATATATATATGCTATTTTAGGTTAAATCCGTATAACTTAATTACAAGCGGTCTATGATTTATTTTTTTTTACAAATTTCAAATTGTTTCGTGTTCGAAATGATTACATAATAATGCTATTATAAAGGTGCAGACCGCTGCAGTTGCAGTTATATTATACGCATTGATGACTGTCAGTGTTGACAATATTTAAATTAACGCCTGTTCGGTGTACACAATAATGGATGATTTTTGTATTATATTTTTATTATATGAACATATTGCTCACTATCAGAATTTTTCACTTCAATCCACGAACTGAACTCGTTTTTGTTTCTGCCCCCATAAAGCCATAACACACATACATAACACGAACCAATCGTATTTTATACCTATAATCTGCAGGTTTAAAATATTCATTAATTAAATACATTTAGACATCGTGTGACATATCATATTATGAATCCTCGAAGACATTTAGACGGCGATAATGGTTTTATTATATTATTGGCGTTTTATTATACAGAGGAATAACTACAGATGTCTATAATAGATGTTAAGACGATGTTAGCGCACTGTTTGTTTTTTCTTCCTGGCCCACTCGCTGCAACATAGACAAAACGCATTTACGCAGAATCATTTTTTTAATGTTTTAAAAAACGATAGAGATTAATATTTTTGAGAGTATGATATATCGATTTGTCTAAAAATTACTATCTAATTTTATTTTTATTTTTAAAGTCGAGTATAAAGTCAAATAATAAAAAATATGAAACCGATATGTCATACCCTTGAAAATATTATCCTATATAATTTTTGTGATAGGTAATTTTACTCTAAGATTACTCAAAAATCATAAATAATGATTTTAGGTGAAAGTTTTTTAGCTATATAGTGCGTTGGTCTGAAAGAGAAAACAAATATTGCGTTGACATACTCTATTATAATAGTCTCATGACTCGTGAGTATAATATTGAACCAAATATTAAATTTTAAATTGAAGGTCATTATAGTATTAATGATTGCAAGTTCCTGGTGTGGATCGGTGGTTGGCTCTAGTGTCCTAGTCAATAATGTGTGCGTCACTAGCTTTAGGATGGATAACCACCTGGATTTTTAATGACTAATCCTTGTCCAACATATACATTTTTATCAACCAACAGTACTAACTTTAGATCTTTTGGTAATAATTGATTTCATAAAATCAATTTTATTTAAGGCTATAGCTTTTATGTTTTTGAATTCAATTTATTAGCTTATTGTTTTATAGTAGATAATAATAATATAAATATATAATAAAATATGACAATTTATTGTACTTGTAAAAGGTGCTCAACAGAAATAGTTGTTGAGGGACATACCATAGGCAATTTTATAGAATCGTTTGAAGAAAACAATATTGGAAAACATTAGATGAGAAGTTCGATACAAGCAATATCCTTGAGTGCGTGTGTGCCGTGTACGTATCGTCCAAAACGGTGATAAATAATTATCGTGAATGACTTGACCGCATAACTGCGCCACACAAACCATTTTTGGTATTTGGCTAAAAGCGTGCCCTTTTTCCCAGTCGATCTTGAAAAAAGGGTTTTATTCTCTGTTAGAACGCAACTAATCGACTTTCCCACTTTTTACAGTTGGTTTAATGAATTTAACATTACCTATTTTATTAAAACTTTTAAATTTATGCAGATATTGGAAAAAAAGGAAAATATACTTCGGAAAGAATAAACAAAAAAACGGTCGATGTATTAAATTCCTTTCTTCAAAAGTTATAGTAATAATTGTATTATAGAATTACGAGTTCACAAAAGTAAGTTATAAAGGGTTCTTATAGACAATTTCGTACTAAATGAGTTACAAACATTTAAATATCGGGTAATTAGTTCAAGAAAGTAAAGATTTGTAATTTATTCAATATTATAATACATTACCACAATTTAAGTTTAAAATAATTCATATTGTTGTTGGGTTAAATTAAAAATAATATGTTTTACGATATGTTTGTATGTATATTTTATATTTACCTACATTCCATTGTATAAAATTTTAATTTAAATTTCTCTCAATAAGTCTTGTATACTGCCTATTCAGGCAATTAGAAATTCATTAAATTCTGTTAATGTTGTATAATATAAAATAAGTTACAGTAATTATGTTTTCCCCTCCTAAAGACAGAGGTACATTGCATTCAAATTAATAATAATATTTGGCTGTGAATTTAGGATATGATCAGTTAAGTTCGATTGTTTATTGTGTTAAGTCGTGTTAGATATTTATTTGTCCAAGTGCGACATCGTGTTTGAAATGCAACGTGTCTTCGCAAAATTAGGCTAGTCTAGTCGCCAGTATTCAATGTAATACGTGTAAGCATCAAGCACGAATGATGAATTTCTCTAACATGAACTGGAATCCTTAGGTTTTATGAAATCAAAATAGGTGGTATTTGAATGTGAGGATTGTACCAAACAAACATAAATTAAATAGAAGAGAAAGTCCCTATCAACACTTATCAAAACTACATGAAAAACGATAGGTAACGGTTTCCATATCTAAAAGAGGAGGTACGTTTATATGAAATCATGAGACAACTGTTACCCATTAAAAGAATACAAAATAAAATATTAAACATTTTTCTAAAAAATAACCCAATATATTTACCAACTACAAAAATTACTAATACAACGATATGAATGTAAAATATTTTACAAAGCTTCGATACTTTACATAATTCAAAATAATCCTACTTTTAAACCTGAACATGGATATTAAACAAAATATTATCTAGGTAATTTTCACAAGATATTTTTGATAATTTTATTAGTTGTATAGCTTTATATTTCATTATTTAACTGCATGATTTTATTACATGATATTGAAATCTAGTGAAAAAAATGTATTTATTTATATTGATTTTTAGATAGGTGAAAAAATGTATTGTAATTATTTAATTGTAATACATATTTTATTTTTTTTTATTTTAGAAACTTGGTGAAAACCATTAGTTTCAACAATTACAATAACATAATATAGGGACATATTAAATGAATTCATATTTAAAATTGTGATCTTATGAGCCCTGAAACGGACATGTAAAGCGTTGAAATATTCTAGAAGAATAATTATACAGAAAAAAAAAATAGCCAAAAGTAGCATATAAATTATTTAAAAGGCGTTTAAATAAATATAAACATTTTATTTTTATCATATTGATAATAATATTGTTATGTGTATTATGTTTTTGAAACCGTACAATATCCATACAAGTAACTGGAATGCAAGCGCTCGCGGTTATATTCACTGGTAGCGATAATCATATTTTAACAAATTCCTGATGATACAATAATTTCCGCTACGCTGTGTAAAATTATACGAAATGTTCAGAGTTATGTACACGTAGTTTGATTTGTGCCCGTATAAAATAATTTACGAAAGTAGTTTGTTTTAAATGAAAANNNAACTAATGTATGTATAATATATATATATATATATTATTACACCATAATATTAATTATACGGTATAGTATAGAGCTACTCAATTTATTCGTTTATACCTACAAAAATAATATTGGCACAACTAAACGTTCGGCAACATTAAGTTATTTCGAGTGTTATGTGATAACTGATAGGTACGCACTGAGTATATATAACGAAATATTCACTTACCGATGATGCATATGGGTTTCCGGACGAAACGGAACCTGCCGAAAGTGCCCATGTATTTGGACCTGCAACCAGCCGACCATAATCGAATCATATACTCGACGCCGAAGAACACGACCAGACAAATTTCCTGTATGAGACAATAGAAAATGACAATTATTATTAATTTATTCTGGCCATAATGCGATCACTGTATATTGTAGTACTTTCAATAGTTTTATAAAAGTAATATATTAGTTACAAACGACTTTTTTTTTTGTAATGAATTAAGGTAATTCAGGTACCTAATAAATAGCGAATTAAACTTTATTGGACCGATGTATACATGCATAAAAGATAATTTATTGACCAATATCTCTTGTAACAATATAGTTCAATAGTTAAATAATTATTTATTAATTTGAATTATAAATAAAAAGTATTGTGTGGTTCTCGTATTTTGGACATACTCACAGGACAGTGCCGTACTGCCGTTGGTAGGGTCCAGAATCTATTTAGTTGTTAGGAAATTTGTATTTTGATTTATATCATGTAGTCAATTTTGAATGTGACATAAAATTTAAAACTGATACGCCATGAGATACATTTTTATTAAAACAATGTAAAACATTAAATACATGTCCACCAAATTATTGAAAAAATCATTTTTATATATTTTAATATTTTACTATAGAACGAGTTTTCGAAAAAGTACAACAATGCAGTGGAATTATATGTTTTTAACATTTCGTTGTAGGAACTGGCATCAGATATTATTGTTCTAATTATATTCTGTCATATTTTAATATACATCTATGTAGTATAAAAACAAAAACCCGTTTTTGAGAAAGAGTTATTATGAACCGACTTCGCATCGGGCATACTCGATTGACCCACGGTCACCTCATGTCAAAAGACGAAAAACCTATTTGCTTAACATGTGGCACCGAATTATCAGTTCAACATATACTCACAGAGTGCCGACAATACTCAGAGGTACTCGATCAGCTGAATATCCCAACCACCTTAGACTCAGCCCTCGGTCCAAATGCAGACTCCACAATCAAAATTTTGACTTTTTTAAGAAAACATGAACTGTACAATTTAATTTGAAATATTATATTTAAGAATACATTAAAAAAAAAAAATGTTATCAATATAATTAATGTAACGTTTACGACTAATGGCCGTTGTCGCCGATGTCTTTAGATCAATAAAAAAAAAAAAAACCCATTTTCCGACGAATGATCACTGTCGTTTAAAATATTTATTTTGAATTCTCAAATCATAATATTAGGTGGAGGTAATATAGTTCAGTTTAGTATAATAATTATGAGGGTGGGTCCATTTTCATCTACAAAATAAGCTTAGTTTCCTTATTTCTTCAAATATTTTTTTGGACTGAACTTATGTCAATTTTTCCTCTAATATTAATTATTAATGTATTTAGTCGATATTTTAGCCTGCATTAGTGTACCTACTATATTGTGTATCGTATTACATAGGGAATATAACAATCAATAACATAGCGATTTTAATGAAGTCTAATTAAGAAACACACATACGTTTGTCATATTCTGTTATCACTGAATAATATTATGATGTTTCTTATGATTCCACACAGACCCAGATTTTCGGTATTTGAGCTATTTTATTTTATTTTATTTTATACATAGACTAGTGACTATTGTGTAGGAATTGTGTTTTTTTTAAAATTTAAATGTTTAACATGTTTGAAAAGGTGATACTTACTTATAGAAAGCTCTCATCGAAAATCTTCAATAATTAACGATGATGACAAATATTTTTTAGCGTATATGCCAAAATCAGAATCTGGTTTAAGTGGAAATCCATGATTAAAATTTCAGGGAGACTAACATTTTTAAAATCAATATGGGGGGGAGCTTTGATCCCACACAACTAATAAACTGTATCTTTTGGGGGAACCTAATGGAATATTTGGGGGGGGATAAAACTTAAAAATATATTTATTATATTCTTAATTATTTAATGAAAGAAAATGGTTAAGATTTAATTTTTTTTTTGCAGGGAAATGGTACGTATCTGATAATTGGAGGAAAATGGTTGTGGCAAATTATAGCTGTACCCTACAATTTTTGGATTCCGAGCTCGGGACGACTGAGAATACAGAGTTTTTTTATTGTAAAATCAGCCAATTGCCTGTATATTGCTATTTGCTGCAACTCTTTCTGAGGCCTGTCTTTATTGCCAAACGTTACGATATAGTTGCTGGTATCGCTACAATAATAATATAATATTATGTGAACTTTAAAACCTGGGATTGTCTTACCCAATTGTATATAATATCATTGAGTCAATATAGTATAGGTACACTAACCATTTACCAAGGTACCCATAATTGCAAAATGTCCTAAATTTAATTTTGTTGTAGGTGCCATACATTTTGTAATGAATGGTTATTTACAAAAATAATTTTATTATATTAAACCGTTTTTTCTTGTATATAGTTTCGCCGTGAAGTATTCCGTACGTAAGTAATTATATAATATAACACAGTAATATACTTCCACCGAGATATCGACCGTCCTACTACCTGCAGCAATACAAGTTGTGAATAACATATGTATATATTTTACATTTCAATAATATAACATTAAAGACGCATATTAAAAAACGTAAATATTATTTATCATTCAGCTACGATTGTAAAATATTTTTGTATTTGATTTATTTAGGTAGGTAATTTAGTTTTAGAGAACATAATATTATTTGATATATACCTATGTACTTAGTCTTGTACAATATTTTATCGTATGTAATTCTGTAATATATATTGGCTATTTCAGCTGCAGTAGTTCAATATAATAATATACCTAAGTACGTTTAACATTATAGTTACTAAGTAAAAACTATAATATATAATATATTATAATATTTTGCTAGTTATATCTATTGACTTTAAGTTATTTCCATCACAAAAATGTTTAAATTTAAATTTTTAAATCTATGATTTAAATATATTTATATAACTACAAAAAAAAAAAAAATATATGCCAAGTGTTTGAAATATATTTAAATATTTATTGGAAAATAAGCATGTATGTAATATTTTTTCATTCGATTATTAACAAGTATTACATTTCAAAAATATTTTTAAAAAGTACATTGTGACAAGTGTGAATATAATTTAGACATATGTGTGTATGTAGGTGTATACAAAATTGTAAGTATTGTGCTCCGTTGTGCGTTACCTACTGAAATTCTTGCGAACTGTTTGTATATTATATTATTGTGCTAATATTGTCAGTATATGATCATCAAAATGTGCAAGTACCTACACGAAAGGCTTCTTCCAAACGCCAGTGAACCGTACACCAATTTCTAGGCCATATGAATAACATTAAAGGCCACGTACTATCACATATATTTACAACCAATGATACACATAATATTTCCATGTGTTATATTATTATCATATTACATTATTACTATTTATGGTGTTTGAATTGTTTGCTGGATGTCTAATGTCAAAGGTCGAACGTTATGTTGTATCATTGAGTATAAAATATTGTACAATATTATATATACTCAATGGTTATGTAAGTGCGTTATTTTTTTTTTCAAAACTGGGTGTTTTGTACCCACTTGGTATATTATAACTGTATAAAATTGAATTGTATGTCAACGACAATTATCAATAATTATTTTTATTATTGATATTAGTACATAATACATGACGGGTCGCATACTCGCATTTACTGTGTATTTCAATTTAATATTCTACTGACAGAATGGTGCTGCGGAAACGTTCGATCTGATGATACCTATCAAAACTTTTCTCTTGGTTGAATTTTTTTTCGATACAATTGTTATTGGCCACGTAATATAAGTTTAATTTACACCAAACATGGTTAGTTTTTGTATAAATTTAATTCTACTTAGACATTACATATTAACTAAGTTTAAAATAACTAATAGGTCATAATATACACTGGAGTAAGTAAACTCAAATAATATTTAAGAATGAGATTAGGTATTATACCTAAATGGCTTAAAATTGAATTCTTAAAGAACATTTTAGTTTATCAACTAAGTGAATACATTCATAAACATTACCATGAAGTAACAAATAACTTAAAAATGCATAATATATTAACAATGTTTGTATCTTATCAACATAATATAATTGTAAATTATTTGATCTTTCAATAATTTTTACTTTATATCTTATAGAAAATATCTTTTCAGTGATTTTTATTTTATATGAAATATTTGTTTTCAATGTTCAAAAGTGATGAAAAAAAAAATAGTACAAACGAATAAAATTCAAATTATTGAGGTGCAAGAAAATGTAATAATATGAACGATAGTACGATAAACGAAAATTTTTATAAAAAAAAATGTAAGTGGTAAGTGCCTATAATGATTTCATGTGCTACACTAATACATATTTAAAACAAATAGGTAAGTATAATATAATTTATTTTGAGGTTAGTGATTGGTATCGTATCTGAGAATCTTAATATGTGTATACTATAATATTACATACGTAAACACCTATTACCTTATAATAATATTATTATAATATTATATGGTACCTACTAATAACTGAGTACAATGAGGTCGTGTGGTATTTCCATTAGTAGTTGTTTTTGTATAAACTAGTGATATTAATAATAATAATAATAACGACAATATGTTATAATAGATATCACGATCGGTTGGTCAGTCTCATGACTATAAAGTCGTAAGTGATCATTAGACGACACGTACATTTCCCGTTTATTATGATTTACCACTATGTAAGTATATGTGTTTATCATGTGGGTCCTTCAACCATGTTCAACGAAACACAGGCATCAGCAGACCAATTTGGAAGGATTATGGAAGTTTTTCTAAACCTTCCCTTATCACCCCTAATTAGGAGTACGACGTATTATACATACCCATTTTCATAAAAACAAATTTTACAAAACGATCCACATGAAAAATGTAATACGTATAGTAATGACATACGTCTAGAAACTTCGAACACGATTACAAAATATGTACTTCGAAGAAAAAGTGTTGATTTTTCAGGTATCAACACGATTTGATTGATGTGAATATCAGATTGAATAAAAATTGCCGTATTACTAGCGATTTATAATTAAATTTCAAGTTTATAGTTATATTTATTTTCATAGATATTATATATTTGGTAGGCCTATGAAACGAAAAAAAAATTATTTTTGAGAACCAATTATGTCTATACGAAATCATATTATACACGTAACGCTTGGCATAACTTTACTACATAATAATACCTACCTAAAGTTAATTTTGTACACAAACTTTCTACTAAATATGAAATAAAATGTCATTAATTTTTTCTTCTGATATTCTCAAAAGGTATACGAAAATGTATTAAGTATATTTGATGGACTACAGAGGTCTACATTAAAATATAACTTTGAAGTTTAAAAACCAAAATTATTTTTTTCCAACTAAAATGTTTTGGCAAAGTTTTTAAGAAATACTTAATAACAAAATGTTTTGTCTTTTACATAAATTGAATTTTGTGTAAATACATCTTATCATTATTGTATGTGAACTTTCGCACAATAAATGTTTGTAATATGATTCTGTTTTGAGAAATTTGAAAAAAATAATCATTTGCGGAAACAAAAGAATTTGCATACAAATGTAATACCATCAAACATGAATATTTCTGCAAGTAAAATAAGGAAGTTTGGTTCACCTTTTATAATATTATACATGAATAACAATTCGTGTGTACACAAGTGAGTGAAAATTACTGAGCAAAAACGTTTTCAGACCAAGCGTATTTTAGTCTTTAGATCATTGCAATAGAACCTTATTCATTAAAAACATTATTTTTATTTTTTTTATCAACATATTTACCTATATGAAATATATATTATTAATATTATTTTTTACATTTAAAATGTTCATTTGTAAACCAAATACAAATTCTGCTGGTTTATGTATTAATAATGAAATTATTTTCGTGAGTTAAAAATACAATTAATATATTGAAAAAAATACATTGAAATATAGGCAGAACCCGTTGTGAACGATTTATTTTTTTGAAACACTATTACGTATATCTGAAGTTTTACAAAGAAATCACACAAATATGAAACGATTGTGTACTATATAAGTTAAAACGTTGTTAAATTTATAAGAAATATTACAAAAAAGTTTTAAAAATATTGATTTTTTTTAAATTAAATTTTTTTTTGATTTTTCAATATTATTGACAAGATTATAAAATATAAATAACAACACCAATACACCATATAATATAGTTTGTAAAATGTTTATTACGCCTTATTGGTTGTGGCACTTTCAGGATTATAATAAAAAACTGAACAAATATTATTATTCAATAATTAGGAAAACACACAATATAGTTCAACCTTAAAAACTACGATAGTTATTTTTATTCCATTTTTCAAATAATTATGTGTTGATCTTAAATATTTAGATAATTAATTGATATATAATATGATTTATTCTTCAACGTTTAGTGGAATATTATCCCACAACACCAATAGTTGAAACAATGTATTATGTAGGTATATAACCATTATTTAATAGTGAATCATAAGGAATAATTTAACATTTACTCCTTTTTCATTTTATTTTCAATGCATTCACATTGTGAAATTTAAGTAATAATGGTGGCAGTTCATAATTGGATAATTGTATGATAGGTTGATCAAAATATAGGTAGATAATATGTATATATTATAAAATCTAAGGTAGGTAGTTAAAAAATTGATTCTTAATTTGCATACGATTTCACCTAAGTTTATAAATGTGGCTAATGTGAGAGACGGAAAATATACTAACATTAAAGTAATTTATTTGTAATTCAAACCTTGTGAATAATGTTATTGATGTATCGATATTTATTAATTATATCAACATACTTAAATCGGCTATTTTTTGCTAAAATCAATAATGCTCTCATAATAAGTATTATAACTATAACTATCTTATATTGCTCTTACTGTGTATTTATACATGTATTGTATTAACCTATACAATATAATATAAATATGTTAGATGGACATTCTATGGAGTTTGAATATTTAAAGATAACATTTACTAGGTATATATTGACTATTTAGTATTGCAACCACATTAAATTAGATAGGTCTTGTATCTACATTGATAATGAATTTATTATTCATTTACCTATTATGCATTTATTATACATTCATCAATCATCATTATATGCGTGGATACATCACTTATAAAATATTAATTTCGTACGAATCGGGTTTCAATAGTACGTTAAAATGATATTTTTTTCTTTAACTTTAAGCAATTATCATAATGTTTGACCTACAAATTAAATTCACCATGCGTCATAAACGTATAATATACTTTATTATTGACCTATGCTGTAGAATATGCAGCATTGATGTTAATATTTGTGATACATATATTTTGTATTTTCACAAATCGTCACACGTAGGCACCTATCCACGTTGTTCAATATGAATATGTGCATTTTTCATTCAAAGCTGAATTTAGATGTGTATTACATGTGTTTAAAATTTAAAAAGTACATATATTTTACGATGAATTTTTAGTACTATAATATTATGTCACAAATGTATGTATCAGCTTTGTGCATATAATATTATGCAAACGTGACCCTTATCGTGTGTTCTACGAAACCAAACGACAATAATTAATAAACGCGTATTATATTGGTATAATTATAACCAAAGCTACTCGTATGTTATTGGACGGTGCAATCGGATCGATTTCGTTCAATGTAAATATATTTTTTGAACCAATATTAGTGTTCATTACATTTCACGATATACACTCCATCAACATGTTTATATTATGGGAAACGACAAAGCGTTGCAAACGTTTGCTTATGTATTATAGACGAGCGTTATAGAAAGAGAGAGACAGAGAGACGTTTATGGACAGATTATCATTATTCATAAGCATAACATTACCTGAAGACTGCGGTGGTGGAACAACCGCGCGGGTTCTAGGTATTCGTCGGTCGTACATTATCTCTCCCAGGACTTTTATACTCACTTTAAAAAGAATGAAAAATAAAAAAACATGAAAAATGTGAGGAAATATCCACGTTCATAAATCAAAACTGAAAAAACTTGCCTTCGCTAGTGTATGGTTAGCATAATTTGCAATGTGGTTTTGTGTGTGTGTAAATGCACGGGCTGTTCATGCATGATTTCCGCATACGAGAGCTATAGCGATTCTGCTTCTACCAGAACACCCATCGAATTCTTCCACACGCATACTGCGTTCATGGTTCGTATATACATTTATGAACATAAACCGGGTGATTCAACAACCACGTTCACATTCCATTTTGTCCTTTAATTGAGAATTTATTCAGATTCTACTTTTTAGGAAGTTCTATAAACGCATAAATACATTGTTTGTGTTGAAAATTTTGATTCAAATATTTCTAAATCGAAATCTGTACGAGTATGACTTCTGAGTTATTTATTTATAATATATATGTATACTATAGTAGAATACAAATATGTGCTTAGAATATACCTACATAATATAGGGACTATGCGGTTGTACATAAAGTATACAATGGATTTAGTTTCAGTACAATATTCTTAGAACTAAGATGGTTTTTGCGAATTTCAAACATCAAAATTCGTATAAATACATAATAAAAGGATAAAATAGAAATAAGCAAGCTTGGAGAATCAACCAGTATAAATAGGTAGATGCGTACTAACTGCCCGAAAATCCTTCTGACAGATGTAACAATTTCTCACGTGTCTTTTTTCTGCTCCTATTCGTAAGTCAGTGCATATAATATTATCATGTACCTTTATATGGTGTTTAACCTGACAGGCCATTTGCTTGACCAGTGGATATATATATATA
>PVMI01071057.1:18559-28817 GCA_008528875.1 Aulacorthum solani | reverse complement strand
CACCCCCCCCCCCCTTGACAAAATAATTTGACCGCCACTGAATCCAGTAGATGTCTATCCCTGACTCCTGAGCATCCTTCAAAATTTGGTCAAGTGATCTGCATAATAATTTATCTAATGACATGTACAATACAAATATGAAATAATAATTATTAATTAAATTAAAAACGTTCATTAGTATACTTTGTAAAAAGAACGGAAAACCCAATCATGAAATTTAGAAAACAATTCTGAGAAGCGACAAAAAATGTTATAGTAACAATATATTGTTTGTTAAAGCCTTGTTTTATTTCATTCTTGACTGTAACTTGCTATTTGAAAAATTAGCCATTACTGCAATGCATGGTTTTTTTTTTATCTGAAATACATTTTTGAATTATATAGAACTATAGAAGTATGTAAGTAGTAACTAGTAAATACTATGTACTAGTAAATAAGTATTCCTAATATCTTATATAAAAACCGAAAAAGAAGGTCTGCTGATTTCCGAATTATTTTGAAAAGTCCTGTGAATATTTAACTTTGATCTGGTTAGTACTAACCAGCAGTAGAGGTATTATCCTATGATCCGTGTGTTGCTTCAGCAACACATACAGGTGACATTGAGTAGGCCTTAGGTGGGTGGGTGGGTAATAAGTAATTATTTATTATATAATATTACTAATGACTCATTGACTCATTATATAATGCAACGTAATTTTCAAAAAAGTTGGAAGTGCAATGAGTCGTTGTATAGTTGTGAATTATTCATCCAAAATAATATAAATAAATAAAAAACTAAAAGCAAGTTTTTTAAATTAAAAATACCTATATGTAGCACAAGAGCCGAAGTATTAAAAAAATTATTTCACATCTAATAATTGTATGTAAGAAAATTCGGTAAAAATGTCGAGTCTCTGTATAGGTTGATATTGATTTTTTTGAGTTAAAAAAATAATTAAAAACTGGTTTTGAGTAGAAATTCCAGTTTTTTCCAAATTTTATTGTTTTATTTTAGGTGAATTTCCTGACATTGTTTTAAAGTTCTGGACAGTTTTGTCTTTTAACTCCCAGAATACCAACTTTATAGATTCAATTTATTACAAGAAATTCAGGAATCACCATCGAAATAAAAGTTTAAATATTTTTTCCATTTTAAAGTATCAGACATTTTTTTTATAAATTATTAGACAATTAATTATCTTTTAAATGTCATCATCTAAAAACGTGGCTACAAGAAATAAGTACTTGTGACTTTTTGAAAAGAATGTATTATTAAAAAATGGGATATAATACAAAATATTATCTGCCAGCAAACTGCAAAGAAATAAAATAGAAACTTCTAGTGCAGTGCTATTAGGATAAATTGGCTACCTACAGGCTATAATATATTATTTATGTTTAATTTTTTTATTTAGCATAAATTTCAACATTTTGAATCAATTCGTACCCATGTAATAAATATTGAAAATTGTACAACATTGTGAATTATACTTCATAATTAAATATACATTATATATATATATTTGTGAATATTATAATATTGTATGTTGTAGATTCTGAGCTACAGAACAATAAATGTATTGATTTTACAATAGTGTGTTATTTCTGACAGTTATCGCTTTTTGAAGTAGAAAAATTGCTTCGATTTTTAACTCAATTTAATCGTTATTTAATAATAGGGTAATTATCGACACGAAAAATAGTTAACTTTATATAATATTTCTTAAATAATAATATACAATCGTGTTATCATTATACCTATATTTTCACTCCGCTTGTTGAATTAAACTATATCAAAAGGAAGTTACGTGCAGTTTAAAATGCTTAAATGTAGGTACAAAAATGTTCAATTTTAAAATTCTCATAAATTTGATAATGGGTCAATGCACTCTAATATTAAAAATAACCTAGTGAAATGGATTATTCTGAATCTGAACCCAAAATCTGTCGTGTTACACGATATAAGGCGGAGACAAAAATGAAGATTTATTTGCATTAAATGCATTAGTCTATTATGTTAATATATATTGTTTATAAGTATGAACTTTCAAAAACAATTGGTACAATTTGTATTTCAAATTAATAGTTTACGCTTCCCCTTTTGTAACAAACACTTAAATACATCAATAGCTTGGTACATAATAACGGTTAGTTGACTTTTTGAAAAATTGCAATATTGCAAAGTTTCTATCATAGTCTATACAAACTGTTTTTAAATTATTGTTATTTAATAATAGTGTAATTATATAATATTTACATATTCGTGTTATAAATAATATTACAATCTAAATTTTTTATTACAATTGACTGAGTAATTAGATCAAATTTTTAATTTAAAAAATTATATTTTATACATTTTTAGTGGTGATGTAAGATAAAAAAATAAATGTGAGTACCTATGTCGATTCTTTATTATAGACATCAGCTGTATTATACAATTGAAATTATTATTAAATTCATTTCGTTTTATAGTTAGTAATAACTTAGATAACTAAATAATTTAGTGTAGCCATGTAGGTACTTACTTACTATTTAATCTTAACTGCAAATATTGTTAGGAGAAAACTGTTGTCAGTATATTTCGCGAATGATTTGTAATGTTTGTATAGTAAAGACGTAAAGAGTCAGACTAAATGAAATAAAATGAACCATAGTAATATATATTAAAGATAATATTATTGTTATTCATATTTCTAAATATACGAATGATGATTTGTCAATTTTTTTAGGTATAATCATGTATTAGTGACTAGTGTCTTTATTTTATTAGATTATGAGCAAATCTAGTTTTGGTTTTACCATTGACAAATTAGAAGAAATAAACACATACCTAACCTACAATGGAATGTCACAATAACTACCTACACTTTTTTCATTCATATATTAATTTTCTTATCTATAGTATTGACTTGCAGATCTATACAAATACAAGAAAAAAACTTTAGAAGTGATACTATAGCTCTACCGGCCAGTGGACAGTAGTCACCATTTTTCTTATTTTAATTTTAACTTTAAACAGGGACTAGGGACTAGGGACTATAGAAAGGTTAGAGGTAGGTACCTACTACTAAAATATTATGAATTTATGAATTACATTGTTTATAATTTAAAGTCTAAAGTAAGTACGTAGATACCTACCTACTAATTAATTAAAAAGATCTCACTAGGTATATATAACTTTTACTAACATATGATAGCGATAGCCGATAGGTTTTTAAACAATTAATGTATTCATAATATTATCATTGACAATTGATTGGGATGAATGATGCATAATGCTTTTGATTATTGCACACAGACAGAACCCTATATAAATCATAAATGAGTAGAAAGAAATAAACATGTATATATTGCGCACGCACTTTACTTTGAATTATTACACTTTTATGTTAGTAAGACATAATGGTTTTGTCTTTGAAAGAATCACCTGGTGGCAAGCTACTAATTAGTAACACCTACTACCTATTGAGTAATGACTAGTACTTAGTAGGTACTGGGTACGCATTTTAAATGTTGCATTTAATATGTAGTGATACTAGGTAGCCACTATCAGATTGGTGTAAATCATGAACATAGATAATTTATCTAAATATTAGCATTAATGTGGAATCTTAGATCTTAGTTTGTGGAAGTCCCAGACAGGTCCGTCGTGCGATCGAGCTTACCTAGATGAACTGCCAGGTTTTGGGCCACTGAGCCGAAACGATACTTTTTTGTTTTTGTCTAATTTCATAATTGAAATTGGATAAGTTGAACTACATAGGCAATAGGTTTACAAAGGTCTATTCACTATTGTTCTCCCCTCAGTTGACAATCTTGCAACAAAAAGTTCAAACATAGTTAATGACTTTAATGCTTATGAAATGGTCGGACAAACAATTAGTACATTACAAAGTTAATCTAGAAATTTCAATGTCATACTTAAGACTAATGCTACGGATAATTAAACGAATTGGGCAAATACAACTACTAAAGAAGTGGGGTTTTATTAAAATGTTTCTCTAATATTTTCAAATCGCAGAGAAAAAAAATCATGGATGTGAAGAAATACTTTGTGATGAAACATTACTTAAAATCAGTATTATATATATGGATCTAAAAACTTTGCTTGTAATTGCTAATTTTAAGTCACCTCGAAGTCACAAATTATTTAGTTTATTTAGTTAATATTTAAGTACAATTTAATAGGTACATAAATAACTGTTATCATATTAACGGATGAACTTAAAGACTTCGGCACAAAATGGCAAAAGATGAAAAATATTATAAATGAAAATTGAAAAATAGATGAATCAACTAAATGAAAAACAGAGCACAGCATGATACGAAGAATCTATTACAATTTCGGAAATTAACAACTGCTCTGAAACTTTCAACCATTTCAAATTCAAAAAATTTTTCAAGTCAAAACAAACTTATTGTAAAAGTTACAACTTACATGCTGTTTCGTAGTTTTAACAAAATTTAAATTACACTTGATGGCATATGGGAATTCATATATATATATATAGATATAAAATTAATCTTAACCTTACCAAGTAACCAAGTTCGTTGTTAAACTTCTTTTTAAAAATTAAAGTAAGTACATTTTAAATCGTTTGCGTAGTTGCTTGTCACAGGAAAACTTGATACTTTTTTATGAAAAAGATATTTTAATTTAATATAAAACTAAGATGTAGATTTAATAATAACAAAAAATGAACTTTTAAAGAAGATTTTAAAGTTCTATAACAAATATAGTTTAACTAAAGTAAAAACTTAATGTATCATTATTTCTACTTATATACCAAAGTTTAATATGTAAATTTATAGATGTATATAGCCATGTATTGTAATTATTTAACTAACTATTTTAAATCTTATTTGTTTGTAACAATTTCAGGGAGAGGGCAAGTGCCCTGCACATTGATCCCCTGACTACCAGACTACGGTCCTAGTGTATTACTAGGCCGGTAAAATATTGATCACAACTAACTGTAATCACCTAACCGGCCCTGGTTCGTGGTATAAATGTAAAAAATTGCATTGGTAGAAGTGATGTACAAATGAGAGGGGGTGGGTGTTTAAACTCCCCTTGGTAATTTTTTCACTCTACAAAATTACGTTAAAATATTCCCACCAACTCCCCACATTTTTGATTTTTAAATTGGAGTCGGCAAAATCAAAATATTCAATCAACTTAAATTTAGTCTGATTAAAATGAATAAAAACAATAAAAAAATTACAGGCATTTGTCAAATAATTTTGCATTTTTTAATTTATTTTAATTATAGGCAGTCCGATTGCAGAAACTAAAAATAGTCATAGTATTTATTGAGACTTGTATCTGCTATTGCCTATACCTGCATGACTATACAACTACGAATTAAGATAATATGTCTATATTAATATATTATTATAATATAATATTAGGGTTAAATTACACAGCCTGCAAATTGTAGACTGTATTAGTATTACCAACCCAGCGAGAAGTGTAATTTTTAAATTGAAAATTAAGGAACACTATGTATATACTATATAATGTGTTATAACTTAAATATTAAAATAATTTCAGTACGCGATGCACACACACAAAGAAATGTTAACATTTTATATATTTAATAACTCCTTAATAAAATTTTATATTTTTTGAACATAAAAAAATAACCGTAGATACATGCAATTTTTACCGAATGTTTATATTTGCATAGTCTGTAAATTAAAGTTTTAAAAATATTTTACTCTTTTTATGTTATTTATAGATATAAGAAAATTTCGAATTTCATTCGGTTTTTTAATTATTGACGATAAAAAATTTCGGGTTGGTCAAGAAAATCCTCAATATTCTTTTTATGAGCTTCTTAAATTAGAATCTTACAAAAAAATTTTGTTTGGGTAAATGCGTTGTGAGAGCAGTTTTTAAATAAAGTATGATAAATTACTATTACTTATTATTATAGGCACCTACCTTAATAAAGTTATACATAAACTAAGCACTAGTATAAATAAAAAAAAATCTTAATTATATTAAGTAATGTGTCTACTATGATATAACTATAAAAGTAATAATTTCGAGGAAAGCTAAAAAAATTGTTTAAGTTGGCAAATTGATAGGTCTGCCGCCCTCCCGCAAGTATTGAATAATAAATCTTCTCTCCAGAAGAAACTATCAAAAATAATTGTATTTAAAAAATTGTAAATAGTTTTTAGATTACCTATTTGTGTATATATTTATGTATATTAACTAGCTTACCCAAAAGACATTGTCTTAAATAATACTGAAATAATTTTTATTACTGACGGTTATTGACTAGTCTGTATTCGTACGTTGACCAATATTTCCTCCTGTTTGCTTTATGTAATTTTATGTTAGATTAGAATGTATACTTATAGTTGTTTATTTATTCATTTATTTACCAACAGCAACCATTTATAAACAAAAATTTCTATTTTAAATTTTAAAATCCCTGCTTAATAGGTTAGGTATACTTTTGTATAAATCATAAATATACTGATAGAAAATAAGTGAATTATTTTTTTTTCTTTTTAAATTATAATTTATTCATTGGCTATTCTATTTGATTTTAATTTTTTGTTAAGTTTGATCTCTTTTCATATCATTATATTATATATTCATATCGAATATATTATATATAATCATGGTAATATAATAAAGTAATGGCCAATTATTAAAAATTACAACTTTAAATTTGTTAAAGAATTAAGAAAATAATAGAAATAAATTTGGAATTATGAGCGAAAATAGTCATAACTGCACTCCATTGTATGTTAAATGAATTGTTTTGTCCTTCTGTGGTAGGGGAAGCGGAGTTCGGGATGGCTCGTTTTTTTTATCATTGCGAGAATGGCCAGTCCGCGCTCCAGCCTGAAGTATATATTATCTATCTCAGTGGTATTTATTAGTTTTCTGTGCATATCACACATGACAAAATAGATAAGTTTATTTTGTCCTGATGTCATTGATTAAACGAATCCGTAATATCATAATATTTATTGCTTTGTGATTATCATAATCGAAATCATGTTGAAATACATAATATACAAGTATATATTTTCAAGTTTTAACCACAGTGATTATACTATTATTTATCAACATTTAGTAAATTTAAAGGAATGCAATAATAAATTAATATAGCAATAACTATTTTTGATAGTACTATATTCATGAATGAATCAAAGTGGATTCATTCCTTGGTATGGTAGTTCAAGCCTTGAATCAAAACCTTATCAATTTTGTTACGTGTCCAATTATTATCAAATACTCAGACCTAAATAAATACCACGATTCTAGTTCACTTTCACGCCCCACGGTAGATTATATTCTAGTCCGTGCCCTTAGATCATATTATTATACGATCCAACTCAGAAGACCCCGGTCCGTGCCACTATCTCAATTCGTGGTCTGTATCTCGTGTTATCAATTACCCATCACACGTCTTGCGTTGCCTTTTTTACATTTTACGCACGATTAGAGGTATATCTGTTGATCATGGTTGAACTCCATCATTTTACTTTCCCGAATTCCCTCAGTAGTCAGTAAAACTAAAACTTGTAAGACCTATACAGACATGTAGACAACATATGATATTATAATAATATGTTACCTTTTACGTGTTAATTTCCTACATTGCCTACCACAACAGACTTCATTGATAGAAGCAATATTGACTTCTATGATAGGAGTCTGCGACCTGTGTGGCTGTGAGCGACGCACAGGCTATTAGAGCAACTTACTCTATGCTGTGACGCTGTGTACGACGTTACTACAACTTATTACCAACAGACCCAGCAGGCTGTCCAGGCATCCAGCACTCCAGTTACACAACTACCACCACGGCAGCACAAAAAAAAACCTGGTGAAATTCGAATAGATAATTAATTTTGATTATAGCACGAGTAAAGGTATATAAAATAATATTATAATATATTATTATCTGTAACTATAAAATATTCGTCTGTGCTATAACTAAGTATAACCGTGGATTATAGCATTGTAACTTATAGAATATAGGCAATAGGTATGTTATTACTTTTTATTGTAAGATACTAAGGTTAGCTTAAATCGTTTTACTTACCATATTGCTTATTGAACATCACAATACTAATTTTACATAATACATTGTTTGGACATAGAATATTATGTAGATTCAAGATTGCCAAAATTTAATTATACCTTATTAACAAGATCACTATTACTATTTCGTAAATACATTACAAAACCATTAGTAGTTATAGGTAGTGTATTTACCAACTATTATCATTCATTATATTGTATATTTTTATTCTTTATTCAATATAGTAAACATTTATTTAAGAGATGTGTAAAATATGAAAACTTTTTCATTATGCATTTTATTAATTATTAATATTGAGTTAATACTGTTGGTTTAGAATTTGAAGAATTACAAAAAATTGTGTTTATTAGTTGGAAAATGACAACCAAAGTATTTATTGAAGAACATTTGGATAAATATCTGAAAAGTTTAGTAAAAGGAAAGTTGTTTATTCCAGGAGTAATTATTGGACAAGTGAGTAACTAATAACTTAAGTTGATTTATTAATTGTATGTTCTTATACTTACTTAATAATTTATTCATATTATTAAACATTTTTTAATTAGGTCATAGGTAACGACTATCATGTAGTCCACTTATCAGCAATGACCATATGGAATGAAGACGTACAAAATGATAAAATTGATGTTCTGTCCTACAAAACTCTTTCTGATCTTTTAGCCAATAGTGATACAATATTCCAAAAGTCTTTAGAAGTAATCTAATTAGGTTTCCAAATATTATTGAAAGATTCAATTATAGTATTTACTATTAACTAAATAAATATTTTATGAATTTATGTATTATTATGTAGGTAGCAACGTTATTACCAGGGGGTTCACACGTACTTGGTTTATTTTTTATTGTTCCACAAGATTTGAAAAGTATTCAACCAATAGATATTGATTTTTATGAATTCAATAATGTATTAAATGAAAACTTGTTGTATAAAAAAACCAGTGAAACATGGAATTACTTAATGTTAAACTATTCAACTGTCAACAAAAAGTAAATATTGTAAATCCAATAGCTATTTAAATATATATTTTTGTATCATAATATGTATATTAATTTGTAGATCATATTGTTACTCGGTTGATTTCAACCGTGTAACTGGCCCTGAAAAAACAACTTATAAGGCAGTAGATGCTGTTTTTGGATCATTTGATAATGATTGGGTAACCCTTATTGGAACATTTAATTTTGGAGCATTAGAAAGACTAAATGTGGGTGGTGGACCAAAAGCTTTATTTTCTATTCGTGATGTATGTATATAAACTTTTTACATATTTTATGATGAAACAGTATTACTCTATAATACAAATTTTTTTAGAGTTTATTAGATAAGTTTGAATCTGTATTAAATGAATCAGTCTATACTTTTAATGGATACGTATGCGATGAAAATAAAACCCTTAAAGATTTTGAATGTGATGAATTTGATAATTTATTGAAAAATGTTGTTAAGATTGAATTTTACAGAGAGGTTTGTTTAATACTTAATATTCCCACATTATAAATATACTTAGTTTATTTTAAGATATAGAAAAATTCTGTTTAATATCCTAGGTTGATTTGGGTAATGAATGTAAAAATGCTTCACTCAAGATAAAAAGAGGAAAGGGAAAGATTTTGATGTCTGGCCTATGCAGTGTAGCAGTACCATTTAACCGTAATGGTACAATTAAGGATGCTATAAAGGTATGGTTATTATTTATTTTGAATGACTTAATCAACATTTGGTGTAATATTATTTAGTTTTATTATTATTTTAACAATACCGGAGAATTTTCCATCTGTTGTCTCAATATAAAATTGTATGTAACAAATTAAAATCAGATTATTAAAAAAGCTATACAGTTAAGTTATTATATTTATTGGCTACAAAACAATTGGAAGTCCTGAAGCATATTTTGTAAAAGTCTTAAAATTATAAAACATTCTTTAACAGTTCAAATTGTCTAACTTAACCATTGGCGCAAATAGGGGGGACTTAGTCCACCCACTTTCTGTCAAGTTCCCCAATTAAAAATATAGTACTTTGTATTAAGCATATATCAGTGCCTTAGCTAGAAAAAGGTTTTTGGACTTAAGCCCTCCCCAAAATATCAACTTAACATACCCAGTAGTTCTCTGTCCCTAGCAACAAAATATTGCAGCCTCCGTCAAAAAAAATAGCCCTCTTGAAAAAACCTGGCTACGGTACTAGCATATATTATTTT
>PVMI01071057.1:0-13069 GCA_008528875.1 Aulacorthum solani | reverse complement strand
CAAATATAAAAAACCGAAAAAAGCAATAGGTAAAGCCGTAAAGATATTTTATTGTTAAAAAAAAAAACAAAAAAATGCATAATGTTTACCCATTAGTTTGGAAAAACATTCAAACATTTTAATTTAAGAATAATTTTTTTATCTTTATCTAAAACAAAAAAACATTTTCCTTCAAATTTGAACCTTGTTTATTAGCTTACTTCTATTAGTTATTACTAACTTATTAGGTATTACCTACTCGGTGTGGATGTTTCGACGATTTGCACCATTTCCTACAGGTAGGTAAAATTTCATTTTGTATCGAATTAATATTATAATATATTTTAGATAGGATACCTTAACTAACTGGAGAGCATAGGAAAATCGGTGATGGATATTGGATACCTTATCTCCCAAATATCATATTAACTCACCAAAGAAAACAGCTTTTTAATTGTGTGGATTCGAAACCCCCTTCCGACGCTCACATTGAAGTTAAAAATATCGATATAACCTGCGCAGCAAAATGCAGTATCACTTTATTTCAAATGCTGTAAATTAAGTACCTACTATATGGTTACACCTGCCATCAAATAATTAATATTAAGTACTTAAGTACGCGTAACAATATAATATTTGGATATCGTACATCTATATCCTATAAAATGATCGGGCAATTGCTCTTCGAAATCACGGTGGACACATCACTGACTGAACGAGCTACAAATTATAATATCGGCCCAGTGGCCAGTCGTCCACAAGGTGTTAGGTTAGGACGTACTGAATCATCAGGTCGGTCCTCGGGAAGGAGGCCTGCAGATAAACAAACTGGGGAGGGGGAGGGTAAAGTCAAGATAATACCACGGATCCATAAAGAAATTATGGGTAATACAGCTCGTACATATATTTTTTTTTTCTCGTTATGGTTGCATGAAAAATGTATTCATTTAACGGTCCATCAAAATTGTATGGACTAACCATGGACCACTAAATCATATTTAAGGGACCGTTAGCTCATTATTGATTCGTTAAATGTTTAGTGATTGTTCATGCAACCAGGTCTTAATAACGAAAATAGCAGGGGGTGGCACAGTGCACCCCCACGTGGGCGCCCTTGGTCCTTGGATAATGTTTTGGCCGTTTTGGGTACATTTTTACTAGTGCTTTCGGTGGATTAACCACTTAAATCTTAGAAGTGTCTTCAAATCAATCATACAATTCCAAAAATCAAACAAATCAAATTAGATTTTCCCACTATGGGCCATGGGGGTAACGCGAAACATCCTCCACATGGCACACTACTCCAAAGTGTAATATATCACTGGAAGAAAATAGCAGTGCAGCCACACAATAATAGTTTTCCAACGATTTAAGGTTATGTACAGATCTCCGAATTTGACTATACTGTTAAAAGTTCTTTTTAATTTTATTATTTTCGTTTCGTACTGAGTTTCGACTGTTCTGAGTATTTGACTGTTCCAAGTTATTTGTATTTCGTCTTATTACTTATTTCTTCACGACATTTTCCATCAATAACTCCCGGAAAACTCGGTGTTCATCACCGAACCGTCCTTGTCGATAATCAATTGGGCAGCTGGATACTATTTCTAGCACTTCCGGTATGTTAACATGAAGAGCTTGCATTTAATATTATCTCTGTAAGGGTGTCGTCCGTGCAGTTCGCGTGAGACCTATTCAGAAAGTGCGCGCGGTCTCCGCGTTCGAACTCTGGCAGTTTGGCCGATCAACTAACTGTAAATTGGTCGTTGACATTTCTACAGTTTTTTTTTGTTTTCAACTGGCCCCCAGGTTTGGTTCTACGGCGATGGCGGACAGTGCCAGCGAGAGTGATTCGTCGTCAATCGATGGAGGGCCCATCATGATGCCTCCGTCACCAATCACAAGGGAACAAATGCAAAAGCGAATCGATTCCCTACAGCAGCAAAACCGTGTACTCAAGGTAGAGTTGGAAACCTACAAGTTGAAAATGAAAGCAATGGATGAGGAATGCAAAAGACTGCGTGAGACATCAGTTTATATTGTGAGTACCTAGTATGGACATTTGTTTCCAATAAGTTTTAAATAACAATTAAGGTTTGAATTAAGTTCATGTCTGATTTGTCATTCTTACTATTTTTCGTACGTTAGTTATGAGAATAACTGTTGAAATGAATTCTTTATTTTAAATTTTTTACTTTGGTTATTATTTATTAATTATTGATTTTAATTATGTATTCAGTGCTACAAATATAATTTAAATGCAAACACAGGCCACAAATCATTTTATGTCCGGTACACCAATATTAAAGATCAATTTCTAAATTTCATATACATTTTTCAAATTATGAATAAAAATAGAATCTAATAATCTTGTTAATGTTTTATGATTTAAATATTTGGTTATTTTGATGTTTATAATTTGTTTGTTGACTTGTTTTTTGTCCTAAAGTTTATAGCTGAAAGTATAAAACTGTTTTATTTAAGGCACTTGCTATGTTAAAAAAAGTTGCTTAAATAATGTTATAAGCTTACTAGGCAATCATCGGAACTTAGTCAATGATCATTGATATTCTAATCATTTTTAAATAGAATTTTTATGCCTACTTTTATTTTATTTTATTTTTTTCATTGTATCTTTTAACTTAACCTAAATATTTTATTGAATAATTAAATAGTAAAACGCTGTGTCCTACATGAATCTGACAAATACAATAAAAAACAAAACTGTTTGTATTTCTTTGCATGGGAGCATCGTATTGTGATTGAACATACTAGTCGCATTTATGTAGAATACGGCATAATAGCTTTTATGTTTGCAATCAAGTCATTATTGTTTTATTATTTGTTTTTATTTAGCAAGTAAGAGCAGAACAAGAAGAAGAATTCATTAGTAATACTCTTCTAAAAAAAATTCAAGCTTTAAAAAAAGAAAAGGAAACCTTAGCTCATCATTATGAACAAGAGGAAGAATGTTTGACAAATGATCTTTCACGGAAATTAACCCAGGTTAGTTTGGTCAATGTATCTTAAAAATATTTTTAATTAATTTCTGATATTTATACATAGTTTATATTGTTTACAGTTACGACAAGAGAAGTGTAAATTGGAACAGACTCTAGAACAGGAACAAGAATGTCTAGTTAATCGGCTTATGCGTAAAATTGAAAAATTAGAAGCAGAAACTCTTACAAAGCAAACAACATTAGAGCAGTTACGGCGTGAAAAAGTTGATCTAGAAAATACATTGGAACAAGAACAAGAGGCTTTAGTAAATAAACTATGGAAACGCATGGATAAATTAGAAGCGGAAAAAAGGTAAAATACTTATTTAAGTTTTCATTGAATTTTATCAAATATTTAAATTTGAATTTTGATTAGACAATTACAAATAAAATTGGATCAACCTGTTTCCGATCCAGTGTTACCTAGAGATCAAGTAGGACCCAATAAAGGTGAAATGGCTACAAATATCAGTGCACATTTACAACATTTGCGTGGAGAAGTTACTAGATTGCGACACCAACTTGATGTTTCTAAAAAAGAAAGCAAGTACATGAAAATAGATATGCTGTTCTAAGCACGTTTCAAAGCAATATTCTTTAACACGTTGACTGCGTTCCCACTCTAATTGTTGTGCATTTGTTAGTTCAACGACATTTGGTACAGATATACATTTGAAGTAAATTTATATATTTATTGAAATAAATTATAACTAAATCATTAGTTATTTTGTATGTACAGCTAAAAGTTATTTGATCATTGATAGCTTGGTTAATAGATATTTTTAAATATATTGTATTCATACACCGTTTGGAAGTATGATCATATGAGAACAGTTTCTATTAATTAGAAGCTACTATTTATGTACACGCATAGAAGTAACCACAAAAGAAACTTACTCAGTTAACGTGTTAATGAGTGAAAGTAATCAGAATTAATTTGTTTGATGTTGTTTAACACTACACACACATACATTTACCCTTTTATAAGTTTTGTTACTTATATTTTAATTGAAACTTTGTTTTTTTTTAGATTCCAAGAAAATGGAAAAAATGGCAAAAGAAGAGCGTCAAGTACGTGAAGACAACTTGCGATTACAAAGAAAGTTACAACTTGAAGTGGAAAGACGAACAGCTTTATGTCGTCATTTATCGGAATCTGAGAGCAGCTTAGAAATGGAAGAAGAACGTCAGTATAACGAAATGGCTTCAAATCGATGCAGAACGTCATCAAGTCCACTCCCATTTCCTCCATCTCCTAGCCAATCTAGGCCCCTTAGTCCTGGATCCACTGCTGGAACACCAGGTAATAAATGTTGCATACCTAAATTACTTACATATATAATTAAAAACAATAAATTCAATTTGTCTTAATATTTATGTAATAAGTGAATGCCTACTGTTTATGTTACTGGGTTCTGATGTATGCTCAAATGTTGTTACTTGTTTTGTATTGTACGATAGATGCGACTGAAGCGGGTAGTGTATCTGCATCGCCGGAACAGAAAAAAAGGAAGTGCGGTGGTGGAGGTGTAGACGATAAGTGTTTTGTCCATCCGTGAGTTGTGTAAGTAGAGGGCAGATAGCTTTTTGATTTAAAACAAAACCAATAGCGCAGAGACTGTTTATAATGAGATAGAAATATTTATATATTACATACATTTCAATAGGCATTTACTACTATTACTAAATTAAAATTAATGTGTCAAAGCTATTCCCAGTATCAATTTTGTATATGCGATTTATACAAAGTAAATTACATATAATTCCATTGTATAATTTTAGGAGTGTTTCGTGGCGAAATTGGTGTATTGGGCTATGCCAATGTGAATCGATGTTATGTTTGTGGCCAAACTGTACCATCGAATCTCGTCATAGGAGCACCGTCAACACCTTTATGTCCCACTACTCAAGTGGTAAGTCAATACAATTGTATTCTTTTGTTGAGTTTTATAATCTATTATAAAAATTAAAAGTATACATATTTAATTTCATGTAGATTAATCAATCTCGAACCCTATCGTTGGGGCGTCCAGTCAGTGAACGTTTTGTTAAGCCAATAGTGCCACTATCATCTAATTTAGTTAATAGTGGCGGGATACCAACCGGATCACAAATTCCCTTGCCCAATCCACCTTCACCATCAACTTTGCCCACAGCACTGATGGATTCAGCCAAGTACTAATTTAATCTTATTTATGTACATACATAACAAGCATATATTATATTATCTATGTATGTACAATTTTACTTTTATTGCTTTAATAAGTTGTAAAGTTCAATATATAATACATTTAAAAAATAATAATATCAGTTAATAAATAATATTTAAGTTTGTGATTTACACATAAAATCATTTCAAATTTTAAATGAATTCAAACTAACAACTAAATAGTAATGGAGAAATCCCTATTAATAAGTTGCCCATATGCATACTATGCCATTGTTTTTTTTAAAATTATTATTAATTTATTATTTATAAAAGTTTATTATCATATTTAACTATAGATTTGGTTGGGTAACATTTGGTAAGAAAATAGAAACCTAATTCAATGTGATTTGCTTCTTATTGTACTAAGCAAATGTTTTGTGTAAAGTAATAGTTGAATTTTTTTTTTCATTTGTAAACTTTGTAAAGGTTAAGTTATTTTTGATGTAAAAGTAAATTATTACCTATTTACATTAATATTTGTTAAATACTCAATGTTGTCCATTTTCTTTCAACAGCTCTGATAACATTTTTTTTCAAATCATATTATTATGAACATTGTGCTTACAATTACTAATAAGTCCTATAATATAAGTATATATCTAATTCTTCAATTAATGATAATTTCTTATAAGTAACTTGATTGTTTTTCTTTTCTATACTGCCTGTTCATATTTCAATTACCAATATTATTCATCTGTTAGTAATAAAAATTAAAGTATTAACTGTGAAGTCAATTGACTTATATGTCTATATAAGCTATTTAAATTATATTTTTATTTACCTGACACAAAATTTAATTTTTGTGGTAACCAATTATTTTCAGTATTTCATGTTTAAATTTTTAATTAAGAATTGGCAATCGTCAATTATGTTTTATCATTATGTAACTAATATAATTTAATCTGATGATATTTGAAAACTGGGAAATACTTTGTATATTTAATTTAATGCCAAGACAAGGGTGCAGGTGGGTACCGCTCTGCTGTTGGTTGAGTGGGTCACTGTAATGTAGTGGTATCACAGTGGAGGTATATTAATTGAATCACATGATAACCAACAATATTAATAGGTGGGTGTCCTTGGTTGTAAAAGGTAGTTTTTACAACCTTTTAAAGTTTGTAAGGTTAATAACCATTAACAATCTATGAATTTGTTATTTGGAGAAGTAAATTGTTGGGTGGGTGTGTAAAAATATTAAATGTGAGTCAAGGAAAAAAGTTCAAGACTCCACTGGTTGTATTAAATTTGAATTCAATGATAGCAAATTATTGTCTACACTAAACTACCAGAGGAAGGACCTATCTTACTAATACAAGTATATTTTATATAATATATTGTTGCTATTTAAGAGGACGCCACACTGGCATTTATTGTCTCCATCTTACAAATGTACAACATGTTAAATTGTACGTTCATAACATTACATTTTACTCTGTAATTTCCAAAATTAGGGAGAATTTACCTTTTATAAAATTTTGAAGCAAGAATATTATCTGGGACATCTTGGACGATTTTATTGATACTATTATTTTTACGTAAGTTATGATAATTTTAAAATATACAAACAATTTACTGTTTTAAATTGGTCATAACTTATGTAAAAATAATGATATCAATGAAATTCTCCGAGATGCCACAGATAATATTCTTGCTTTTGATTGTTTTAAGAGGTAAATTCATTCTAATTTTAGAAATAACAGAGTTAACTGAATTATTGCGTACGTAAAATTTGTCATATTGTACATTTGCTAGATGGAGACAACAAATGTCCGTGTGGCGTCCCTTAAGTAATTTATGCAACTATTAGAATACAGAATTTTGAAAACAATACATTTGAAAATGTTATTGTGTATAATGTACTTTGAAAGTTTCAAGTACTCACGGATACTGTTTTTAAATTACAACAAAAAGACTAGAATTGTTATACTTTGTTTCAATATCTAATTCTATCCAAATTTGAACTTACAGTTTTTGTGTTGGTATATTTATTGGTTACAGTATGAAACCTTGTTTTAAACATTCAATCCTTTGCTAGACTTTTAACTACAAACTAATTTTCAAATTCTTGTGTTTTTGATGAATTTTGTCAACATTTAATTTCTAAACATTTATAAAACAAAATGGTGTTATATATCAACATTTTAAACTGCTATTATAATGACTATGACAAACCTTGTATTTTCAACCAACAATTTTTTATCACTATTTATAGAACAAAATGGAAACTTTAAATGCCTATGTATTTATATTAGTCAAAATATTATCATGTATAAAAAATGATTAAATATACATTTGGTGAAAAATTTCAAGAATCCGGTCAGCCGTTTTTTGAATTACAACAAAATGAAAATGTATCCCTAAGTAAAAAAAATTGCAAATTTTTTCTTAACTTTTTTTATGATTACACTTATAATAACTTATGAGTTATAAGGAACTTGATATGTGATTATCAATCATTTTTTTGACAGAGCAAAAAATTACTCATCGACAATGATTGAAAAAATCTAAAATTTCTAATCACTATAAAAAGGTAATACTTAAGTCAAAGTATTTTGAAAATTGTATTATACATGGAAAACTTTAAATTGTAATTTGTAATATAAATGTTTGGTGAAAATGTAAAATTTAACATAAGTTTATCAAAAAAACTAGATTGATTTTGTTGAAACTAGTTTTGTGTACAACCCTAGTTGTTTCTTTATTTTATTTTTTTGTTTTACCCTACTTGTTTGAAAACGACTTGAAATTTATCTGTTACAAATCTTTTTTTCCTAAAAGTTAAAAAAAGGGTGTGGCCATGTGTTAGCCTTTTCTATCCATACGTGATAATATTAAAACATACTTCCTGTATAAGGTAACATTTTTATTTTTATGATATTTTTGTTTTAGAGGACGTTGCACCTGAAAATGTTGTCTCTCTTAGACACATGCTACATACCAAATTTTCCTTCACTATTTCAATAGTGTGTTGTTATGTTTGAATTTTTGATATTAGAGTAAATTGACTTATTATCAAACCTTCAGGTAAGAACATAATCTGTGTTTTCTTGTTGTTTTTTTACAATATTTTAATTTTTTAGTGAATCATGAGCATTTTTAAATATTAGTACTTAACATACTCATCTTAACTCACTTAAAAATTAAATTATAAAAAAACCAACTAGAGAACACAGATAATGTTCTTACCAAAAGTTTGATAATAGATCAATTCACTTTAATATCAAAAATTCAAACCTAACAACAGGCTATTGAAACTAGTGAACCAAAATTTGGCATGTCATACATGTGTAAGACTAAGACAATACATGCGGGTGGACGTCCTTGTAACTTAACATATAGATAGGTACATCATTATTTGTTTTACTTGATTAATATGGTTAATATGGTAAGTAAGAAACACTTTTATAACATGTGTTTTTATAAAAAAATATATACATAATTTATGAGACATTACTTGACCGCAAAACTCAAATTAAATTGAGCAATCAATTGTTTTTATTGGAAAATAAATGTAAAAAAATAAATATCTTCAAACCTCAATATTTTTGATAAGAAAGTAAATTAAAGGAATGTTGGAAGTTGAAATTGTAATTTTTGTGCATACAAAAAATTTTCAAATACTCGGTTTGTTTAAAAAAAAAAAATAAACACAACTAATGGATAAGTAAATAAAAATATAAATTTTAAACAAATATTATACAGTCAGTAATGGTTTATAAAATTAAATTTTAGAACTTAAATCTTAATAAATAATTATTTGCTTATCAATAAATAATAAAGGGTCAATTAAAAAAAAATATAAAGCCCCAATATTATAAAATTATAAAAATACAGACATAAAGTCATCTTCAAACTATAAAAGATATGTAAACAAAAATTGCTTATGAGATGAAATATCCATCGTCATTAGTGTATTTCACACTGTCAAATGCTTTGGTGGAAGCAGAACAGAATTTTTTTAGGACTGAATCTCTTAGGCCACAGTCACTAAGGTTTTGTTGGCCAAATAAGTGTATAGCTTTGTCTTCAGATTTTTGACTGTTACAATATTCTAATATAAATGAAAAAATAAAATAAATTATAAGATATGATTTATAATCTATTTGCAATTTATACCTTTTTTTGTCTCTGAAGCTAATGTAAAAGGTTTAGTGCTTTCCAAGTTGGCAAATGTAGCAGTAAATTTCTTTAAAGACTTTGACAATAAATCACAGAAATTGTAGACTGCATCTGGCAGAACAGGTCCTTTTACTTCTATCGAGTTGTAACTTTGGCCATCTACTTTTACTGTACTTTGTCTCACCTAAAATATTTATTAACATTTTATTTTTATACATATACTAGTTGGGACAGTGTTTGTTTTGAAATTATTTATATAATAACGGAATCCTTACTTTGAGTGGTGTTAGAGTAGCTCCAGTAAAGGCTACTGGTGCTAGAAGTGTAGGAGGTATACCTGCATGAGGTCCTGTATTTGATACTGTCGAACGACAATTTATTAGCCAATTAAATAGGGCTTGTGCTTCAACACCAGTCACAACTACCAAAGACTCTTTTGTACTATCAATTTTTCGTTGACGACTTGATACTAGTTCACTCTAGGATTATATTTTGAAATAAAATTACTAATTCTAAATGATAAATGAAATTCTGTAAAAGTACCTGAGAACTTTGCAAGCGTTTAATTTCAGATTTTTCAGCACCCATTATTTCCAACCAACGTTCAGGTTCTTCATCCTCCCCAATTTTGGCATCTTCTAATGTTTTTTTAGTAAAGAGTTCACTGCTGTGTTCATTCTCTTCGAGTAATGGCATTGTGAACTCTATATCTGTTAAATAATTGAACAGTTATTTTGATGAAAATAGAAACATAGAAATATAATAACAATACCTTCACGTTTAAGAACATCTCGAAGTCCTTGGGTTGTTGGATATATCATAGCATTCAGCTCTTCATAACCACCAACACTTGACGCTCTAAAAGTACATGTGAATGCATTGGCCAGAACATAGAAGTATGGACATTGGTTAGCTCGAACAAGCTAATGAAAAGTTGTTATTAATAAAATTACTAAATAGGAATTGTGTATCCCACTATCCTAAATACTCTCATTGTGTTGTGTACACAGAGAAATAAAATAAAAGTATTGTGAAACTGATACATTTTAATAATAAAAATATAATATATTAAAAAACTATAGCATAGTAATCTATAATAAGGTAACTATAATTTAAGCTGAGAACACATTATAGTGGATATTATGTATCATATTACATTAATTTTTTGAATGAAAACTAAGATTATTCCTAAACTAATGATTAGTTTATTTTCTTTTAACAAGATACAAACATTGATATGAATTCACTAAATTTCAGTTAATACTAGAAGAAAAACAATAAGCAGGTTGCACCTAAAAATCTAGGTTTGATTAGCAAATATAATTTTACAATAACATACTTAAATTTAGGTACACATTTATAATTTGTTTAGTTTTAAATTTTTAAATATTACCTGAAATAAAGATCTAAAACTATCAATCCAATGAGTAAAAAGAGACTCTTTAAAAAATGGATTTGCATTGATGGCAGGCACAGAACTGGCTGAATCCTTAATTGCTACACGAGGACCTCTGTGAATGAGATCAACCCAAGGTAAGGATGGATGTTGCCAAGCCATACAGCATTGGTGAAATCGACTATTAGGACTAGTATCTAATGAGTTTTCAATGTTCTCTGTGTCTAGACACCTCACAAATCTAAATGTGTAAAAATTAAAACCTTAATACCATAAACTATCAAAAATAGACTTACCCGGTTGTAGCCGATGCTTCTTCACATGTTTTTATTTTTTGGCTCCATGGAAACGGGTTTGGAGATAAAAAACGGACTTTAGTTCTTAATGTCCAATCAATTGGTAATTGTACTTCACCTTTAATCTCTTCAACCTCCTGAAAAGAATAGTATGATTGAGCACAGTTAAAATTGAACATTCAATCGTATTTCATACATCTTCAACAACGACCACAGGATTAACTGTGCGAAGAACATCTACAAACGAAATGACACTTTCATCAAGAGCAGGACACTGAGAATAGCTGGACACAGATGGAATGGATTCACAGTCTCGTATCAGTTTAGATAGATTTGAGGTGCAAGCATTGTCATCATCATATTCAACCCTGGCTCTTTTCAATGTCTCTCGTGCATCCACTTGCTTTTTGTTCTTGACAGGTGTTTTTCGTCTACGGATAACATTATATGTTAGGTAAATACTTGTCTCATAATTATTGTTATAACCACAATAGTAACAATCTCTGGTCAGGGCTATGATCAAAGTAACCCTATGCCCTCACCTAAATGGGTTTTTAGCCGGTGACCTCTGTGAAATCGGCAACCGGCCAGTTGGTACCTCTCCCTGAGTGGCCGTGTCCATGGTTTTGACAAATCTAGCTTGTAGTGCACGTTTTTTCATCTTCATTCTGTGCATCTTCATCACGTCTTCCGGACGTTTCCATTTTGGCGGCGTACAGCCGCTGTCCAATTCCAACATTTTACACAATACTTTTGAGTTCCAGCCGAAGTAAAATGGTGAGTAGTACTAAGGGCGACAATTTATTTCTTATTTCAATGGACTACTGGACGAGTGACTACAGTAGAGTAGTAGAGAAATGATAATTTTTTGTGGTTGGTTGTACTTCCTACTTACAGTAAATTTGAATGTGATGGCAGATTGGCAGAAAATTCAACAGCAGCTGCAGCTGTTGCTGCCCATTAATATCATGATGATATCATATTATCATCTCGTTTTTGTTTACCGTTGACGGTTGTTATCATTGAAACCTGTGATTTATGATAGTATGGTCACAGAATATTCTGTGGTATGGTTGTCAAACGAGCTTTGATAAGATAGCATAGGAAATACCACTACTAGCGCTTTTAGTGGACTATTTTTTTTACGTGACATACACAACTCATTTATACTCATCTTATTAAACTTTGTACACTTATTAGTGCTACCTATTAGTTATTACATACCATTATGAGTTAATTACAAAATAAACATTAATTAATATCTAATCAACTAGCCTTTTAATATATTATACTTGGCATCCTGTTGCACTGTAGTCCAAAACCACTGATATAGTTAATGCAATCATGGCTAAATAATTAGCCATAGTTATTTAGCTAATAGTATGCCTACTATTGCATATATATCTGTGCCCATAACGATCACTTGATCAAGTGACTTTTTATTCGCGATTCATATCGTCTCTCCGCTACATTTTATAATAGATCATCGAGGTTTAAGTCAACCATAGTCCATATTATCTTAAATCGTGATGAAATCATAGATCTTATGTCCTCATACTTTTTTTGTGTAGCATAACTAGTATTAACTATATATGACTGAAACTTAAAATAATATTGAGTTTACGCTGAACGATTGTACAATACTGTACAACATCTGTCTACCTATATAAAACTGAAAGTCTGTCTGTCCTTTATGTCTGCCTAAATGACTGGACCGATTTTGATGAAATTTTTTGGGTGTGTTTGAGTGGTTCCCTGAATGGTGAGTTGTGTTACCATGTAGGCAGTTGCAGGTTCTAGTTCAATAACCGCATAACAATATCACAGAACAAAAATATAGTGGTATACCTACCAATATGTACTATGAACTAAGATATAGGTACCTACCTTAATTCATGGTATGTACATTTCGAATTTTCCAGGTAAGTTTTTCTTCTTGACGCATCCCGACATTTTTCCAGTGGCGGATTTAGGCCGGGGCCACCGGGATCGTCGTCGTCGTCTCTTTACAATTCTTTTACTTATTTATTATAAGTTCCTAGGATCCCAATTTAGGATCGAAATAGCT
>PVMI01071042.1:10696-36624 GCA_008528875.1 Aulacorthum solani | reverse complement strand
TTTAAATGGCGGATGGTAACTTCAAGTCTTATCACAGTTAGCAATCTAGTTTATTTTATATATATTCTGTGTATTAATGACATTTTCATGATTCGTTGGGGAGCCATGCCATACCATAGTACCATACTATCTTAAATACTGTTTATGTTCCACGTCCTGCACCGTGCATGATTGGTTTGAAAATTTGAATCCTGATAATAGCATGGATTATAGATGATTATAGCTATGATATGAATAGATTTGTATGGTGGTTTTATTGTACTGCTCATGCACTGCTGATATTTTGCCTCCAATTTATTCATTATTGTTTACTGCACAGTGCACACTTGACCGTGTAATTTTGTGATCCTTTTGCGTGGATGTTCTGGGTCCTGAGTTGTACGCTGTCTTGTTTTCACTGTTCACAACTACACTCTTTACCCTCTAGTCTTCACTCCGTCGTTCTCTTATTTTCACTCTTTGACTTTAGCACGTGTCGTGATTTTAAACCACAGATAGATTTATCTTTCGCTATAGCCATGTGATATAATAATTTACTAAAGCCACAATTCACTTGAAGTTTCGTTGATAAAATTTTTGTTTGTCCAGTTTTTCGGTAGTTTAAAATACGAATAACGAAAAGTCGAAGTTTCTTAATAAAAATTGTATTATGGAAATCGAAGAGTGTCCGTATCGTGCTGAATACGCCAAAAGTGGTAGGTCAAAATGTAAAGGATGTAAGGAAGGTATTGAAAAGGATCATCTTAGACTCGCTGTTATGATTCAAGTATGTCAATATTAATATAACGCATAATATTCAAAAATACAATAATTTAATTAGGTACTTTGCTATAATTTAAATGTTGATGTTTTAACTTTAAAATATACCTAGGCACCGATTATATATTTACAATAATGTATAATTTTAGTTATTAGATGAATAATGTTACACTCCAATGTGTTCACTGCCTTACAAATTTATAACATTTCGAATTGTGTTTAGTAAAGCCAATTTTGTGTTGTGCACTTGTCCTTTATTATTATAGTGAATTGGTTTTATTAACAAATTAAAGCTACGAATAATGTTTAGGTTTTATTGATATATATATTTAATTGGTGATACCTAGATTTTTTATGTCGGTTATAACTCGTTTTTGAATTTAAATAAAATTCTATAGGTATTGAATCATACCATTTTGATAATCTTTATTATTATACCTAAGAAATAAAGGCATAAAATTAGTTTTGTTGAACTCAAGTTTTCTATGTTATATTACAGAAACCATAATACACCCGTAAGGTTTCCTCTTACCTAATACAATATCAATCATTTTCAGTTGCACCATCATATTTGTGTATCTTATATGTATCATTAGTTCTATTTATTGGAAGAGGTTTTAATTTTTTTAAATTTTAGAATATTTTACTCAGTTTTGACAACACTTTTCCACCGTAAAATATAGTATTAAAACCGAGTTTAAAACTTTTTATAAATTTTTTTTAACAATTAAGTAATATTACATAAAAAAAATTATTTTTTAAACAAACAAACATAGGCAATGATTATTATACATTTTAATAAGTTGGTGAAGCAATAACTTTTATTACAATTTACAACTATTTGATTGGAAAAAAATGTTTAAAAATTGAATACCTAGTTAATATCATTCACATTTTTAATGTTTTCACATTTTTGTGTTTTCAGTCTCCTATGTTTGATGGTAAACAGCCAAATTGGTACCATTTCAATTGTTTCTTTGCTAAACAACGGCCTAAAACAGTTGGTGACATCGGTCATTTTGATTCTATTAGATGGGAAGATCAAAAAAAAATCAAGACTAAATTAGGTAATTTTCAAGAAGATGATTCATTTACTTAACATATTATGTATAAAAAAAAAAACTTTAAACTTTTTAACATTATTCTTAAAGTATCTAATTAGGGAATTTCACTTGAATACCTAACAAATTAACAAATGATTAGAACATATTTAAACCATGTCTTGTGTATACAATATAATTATACTCTTCGACTTGGTATGCAAAATCACCTCAAGTAGGTTAAAATGTTAATAATTGTCAGTACATGTCAATTTTTATTTACCCACACGTTTCGTTAACGTAAACTATGATAACACAATATTAAAACAGCAGCCCAGAGGCCGCCGTGATGAGGGCTCACTGGATGCCAAAGTGGCATGCTACAGTGAGACACTCATCTCGTAGCTAGGTAGTCAAAATAACCTATAAATACCTTAATATTTTATTGAAAATTTAAATGTATTGTTATTAAAAAAAGTTGAAAAAAGTTGTGACATCCCGTATTAGGTAACAATTGAAAACAACTATTTTGTCTTTTATATGTTGTCTAGTTGTTTGTAAATTAAATAAAGAGCTAACAAAAGTTGTCATCCATCCAAATTATAGTATTTAATTGAAATTTAATTTATCTTAGAATCTCTAGTCGGAACTGCTGATCCTGTATCAACAAAAAAGAAATCAAATGGAAAAAAAAAGGAAGATAAAAATTTTAATGTAGAATATGCAAAATCTAGCCGAGCTGTTTGTTGTGGATGTCAAGAAAAAATTGTTAAAGTATGAATGTTTAATATTTTTATTTCTAAATTTTTTATCTTAATAAATAAAGAAGGGGGACAAGTGAGTACCGCATACTATACAGTAATTGCCGAGTATGTTATTTTAATGGATCTGTTAAATTTCAATTCAATGATAAATTATTAAATTCAAACAACAATTCTGAACGTTAGGTTAGGTCAGGTCATCCTAGCATACTCCATAATAATCAGTGTTAGGAATGTTCATTAAAAAAATAAATGAACGAGTTCACGTTTGTTGAAAAAAAGAATGCATTCATTTCACGTTTAGTGTTTTTAATATAATTGTTGTTACCAATATTTGTCACCGAATATTGTCTTGTGTGACCAGGCCACAGTGCCTGATGCAGTGATGCGTCACTACGACGCATTTTTGTCCTCAGTTTCACCAATCCTTTAGTTAAATTAATATAGTAGTTAATATAATAGTTGAATTAAACCAAAGAATTAAATTCTATATTGTTTAAAACTGATTTTGTGTAAAAATTCTCTCATCTAATTTTTTTTCCGGCACTTTTTGGGATAAAAAAAATATTTGGATATATTTTTTATTCATTGATTCTTTTAAATATCAACTAAATTTTCCATCTAATTTCAACTTATTTCAATTAAACCTGAAAGCAATTATTATTTAAACACAAAATCATACAAATACCAAGTAGATTAATTTGTAATTTTTAGTTTTATTTAATTAGGTACTAATGTTTTCATTATTTTTTTAGGAAGATATTCGTATAGGTAAAATGGATTATGACAGTGACGAAGGTCGTCGTTTTGGTGGTATAAATAGATGGCATCATTTAGAATGTTTTGTTAAACTTAGGCAAGATTTAGGATTCTTAGATCTTGCTTCCTGTTTATCTGGCTATCTTAATTTAAGTAAAGTGGATAGAGATAATATTAATAATCTGTTGCCTAGAATGACTACTACCAAAACTACTATGTAAGTTAATTTTTTTGTTAATTTGTATTTAATAGCAGTATCAATAATAACAATTAATTGTTGTTGTTAAGTGCTAATAATTTAGATGAAACTGATGGACCCAGTTCAAGTAAAAAAATTAAGTCTAATAATCAATCAGACTTGGAAATAAAGAAACAAAATAAATTGATATTCAAATACAGAGATTATTTAAAAACATGTTCTGTTAAAAAATGTAAAGAACTTTTGGAATATAATAAACAAGAAATACCAGAATCAAATCTTGGAGCGGTATGTAATTCAAATTTTTAATTTAAGATACAATGGAATGTGTATTTTCTATTTTTTTTTTATTTTTTATACTAAGTGAGAATTAAATTATTTCAACAGCTAATAATTTTTGGGAATTTAAATAAATTCATAAAAAAGTATAGCTTTAGTTACTCTCAATAAACGTTTACTGAATATACCAGGTGTGCCTAACCTACTACCTGCAAGCTGAATCTGGTTTGCAGAAGTATTACATTCGGCTTGTGCCCATTTTATAAAATTAAACATTTCTATAGGAATGAATTAAAAAATAATGATTATAATTATAAAAATGTTATCTTAATATTATTTCAAAAATTACAAAAATTATGTTATACATTTTAGAATATTTAATAAAATAAAATTAGTTAAAAATTTGGGCTTGTTTTTCTTTAACCAATCTTTCAATATTTGGAGTAAAATGTGTAAATTAAGTTAATAAAGAGTAAGTCCTTAATGCAGAGTGTAAGTGTTCATCAGTCCAACCAGATTTTTCTGAACATTTTAAGTGATTTATGCAGGAAAACTTTTGTTTGCAAATATAAGTAGAACAAAATAATTATAAATATATGCATTGATAGTTTTTTTTTTTTTTTTGAGGGGAAAATCAGGAAGGGTCTTGTAAAAACGTATTAAATCTATATTGTTTTATATAAATCTTCCAAATGTTAATTTGTTTTTAAATCAATAAGTTCAAGTTGAACAGTTTCTTGAACTTCATTTACATCAGACTGAAATGGATACAATAGATTCTATTGTATATTTCATAAGAAAAGTGTCAACAATGAGCTTTATTTTTTGTTATTGTTGTATTAAATTATGTAAATTGGCTTAATGTTAAGTTAAGTAAACTATGTATATTTATTCATAAACAATTGCAAATAATTTAAAATGTAGTTGTTACTGATACATTTTGGTATTTATTCTAGATTTATGATAGATTATCAGATTTACTGGCCTTTGGTTCTTTACTTCCTTGCGATGAATGTAAAGGTCAATTGGTTTTTAGAAGTGGTATTGGATATCAATGTTTAGGATATAAAAATGAGTGGTTGAAATGTGAAAAAGTTGTGATTGAACCACACCGTGTGGAATTCAAAATTCCTAAGCATATTCTTGAAGATGATGATTTTCTGTAAGAAAAAAAATATGTTTGATATTTTTAAATTTAATCATTCATTTTTATTTAATTGTGAAATTTAAATTTTGTTTAGTAAGAAGTATAAATGCAAAATACAGAATCGTTTGTTTGAAAAATCTGATAAAACTTCTATAAAGCAATCTTCTATTGTACAAAACGATAAAGGCCTGTAAGTTCAAAACTATTTCATAATAATATGATGTTATTTATTTGTATTACATTTTTATTTCAGAGTTAAAGTAACACGTATTCTGCCACTAAAAAATATGGAGTTTATAACTTTGCTAAAAGGCTTAGAACTGAAACAAATTAAACTTAAAGTTGCAAAATTTGGTGGCACAATAGTTTCTCATTGTACTAATAATATTGCTGCCGTTTTCGCAAACCCAGGTAATATACATTTTTATTATTATACAAAAATTATTCAATTTCTTTGACTTATTTAATTTTATAAGTTTTTAAATGACCAAATCTTGGTTAGGTCTACTAATTTAATAAATTAATTGTGTACATTTATCAAATACATAGATGTATCTAAGTTGGATGGAGGGTTAATTGTTTTTGTCTATTTTGTTAAGGTAAATTGTGCTTAGTATATTAAAATTATGGCAAATGACAATAACACTAAAATAAGTAGTTTAATAAAGTGTATACTCAAAAGTTGTAGAAAATATGCTTCTATTTTAACTTTCAAAATAATAAAGGGGAAAAAAATTAATGAATATCCATAATTTTTATACATTTCCTGTTTATTGATATTGTGTTATAGTGTAACTCAAAAATGAATAACTGGATACTTCAAATTCTCACCGATTATTATTAAAAGCATTTTTTATACATCATTTAACTTTTAGAATTTTTTGAAATTTTTTAGCCTTTCCAAAGAAATTTGACTTTTTTTTAGCTTATTTTGCATTAAACGTTGATGAAACTTTTTTCGTAGGGTCAAATAAAATTTCATGAAGGTTGATGTATATAGAAATTTAAAAATATTAAAGACTAGCTGTCCCCTCCGGTTATTCAAATGTAAAGTGCAAAGCACTTCATGAAATACCACATTGAAATTGTGTAATTGGGCCCCTGCCCCCCCAAATATATTTATCTCTCTATGCCTATGATCAAATACCATTCGCATTGCCTAATTTAAGAAAATAATCTGAAAAATTAAAGTAAAATTATTATAAATACATTTAAATATTTTATAATTTAAAATTAAATAGAGATTATTTGATAAACATTATAGAATATTATAAATTATTTAAATTAGTATACTTTTACAACTTTAAAATATTTTTTAGATGTATTCTTAGAAGTTGTTAAGAATCATTATTTATGCTTAATTACTACTGTAGTTTCTAAATTAAATAATATTTTTGTTGTTTCACAGACAGCATTATTAAAAAAAGTGTGAAGATTAAAGAAGCTGAAAGTTTCGAAATTGAAGTTGTTGAACCTACTACATTTTTTGATGCTATTGATAAAGGTGGCAATGCAATCGAATTGATAATTAAACAAAACTCTGCTCCTTGGGGAGGGAAAGTAATTATTACCATTATTTTATTTTATTTTACAATAAAGTATAGATAATTATTTTAATTTAGGCCAAAGAAAGAATTGAAAAAAGGCAAAAAGAATTGGAATTAGATCATAAAAATAAAAGCAATTTAAAGAGTATATCAGGAAAAAGTATGTATGAGAAAAGTGTTCCAACGAGTGTCAAGTTGACTTTAAAAGGAGGCATTGCTGTTGAACCACAGTCTGCACTTGAACATAAAGCTCATGTCTATAAGCAAAATAATGATGTATGGAATGCAAATTTATGTCTGTCTGATGTGCTGACCGGTAAAAACTCATATTATAAATTGCAATTATTAGAGTCTGACAATAATAACAGGTATTCTATAAGTTTAAAATAAATTTGATTGTTATACAAGTTAACTATCCATTGTTTTTCTAAACAGGTATTGGGTATTTCGTTCTTGGGGAAGAATTGGTACCACTATAGGCGGGTTTAAGACTGATGAGCATGGATCTTTACAAGAGGCCAAACAAAGTTTTGAATTATTTTATGAAGATCAGACTGGAAATGCATGGAGAAATAGAAATAATTTTGTAAAAATGCCCGGTAAAAAAGTTCCAGTCGAAACTGATTATGGACAGGTATTTTTCTTCTTTTTGTAATTTTTTTTAATATGGATCATTCTTCCCTTAAGTCACAACCACCTATCTGTGAATCCTTTTTAGCAGCCACCTCTCTTGTCCACTCCTGGTTTATCCATATCTTTCTTAGTTCTATCTATTCATCTTTGCCTTAAATGATTAAGCAGTTTTTTGCTTCCCAGTATTCATTTATTGACTCCTTCAATTAGTCTTCCATGTACTGCTCGTCAAACATGATATCTCCTACACTTTCTCTTTTTTTTAACTTTTACAATTTATATAAGTAAGCATTTTCTATCATATTTACTATTTTTTGGTGGCCCTCCAATCATCTTCCATGTTCTGGTGACTGCTGTAAGATTTTCCTTATGAATACTGCTACTCAAGTTGCACAGTCATAAACACAGTGGGGTGATTATAACCTAATATAGTGCCAACATGATTAGTGTTCTTACTGAATACTTATTTTCTTCAAGGTTCACGGTGATTATTGTCATGTGTACTTGTTCCTACACCTGAGTACTAAGGTATTATGCTTTTTAATCATCATATCTTCTAGTTTCAGGCTGTTCTGTAGAAGGGTTTTTTCTAGTACTACTATGAATATTTTCTTATCTAATTTATGTTTAAATGAATCTGTTAACATTTTTTATGAACAGGTATCAAAAACATTAATCATTGTAAAATCTTGCATTTTATATTTATCGAACTACTTAGTAGTTATTATTATTAATTTGTATTTCAGAATGAATCCAAATCTCTTGATTCTATCAGTAGTATACCATGTAAGTTACCTGAACCAGTACAAAGACTGATTCGTTTACTCTTTGATGTTGAATCTATGAAAAAAGTTATGTACGAATTTGAGGTAAGTTATCACAATAAGTTAATTTAATGCAAAGACTTAAATTTTTTTTTTTTAAATAGTTAAGTAAGTAAGGTCTATGGTTATACTCACCAAAATATCATTGAGCCTAAAATAAAAGATTCACACTAAATATATTTATTAATTTTCGTGCAGCTTCTGGATTTGCAGAGTCATTGGTGAGCCACGTTGCACCCTCTCGTTACACAAAGTATATAAATAATATAATTTACACAACTGCTAAGTATTACTCAACATAAATTTCAGAATATAGTATAATAGCTAGAAAATTAAATTCATCTAATAATGAAAGATGCCAATACAATTGAAACAAATATATACATAAAAACCTACCAAAATAGAGGGTGTAGGCTAATAACCCCAATATGTTGAAGCCTTTAGGTATCTCAAAAAAAAATAGAGGAATCATTGATTTTTATTAGTCATTTGTTTATAGCCCTGTTTTTTGGATTCTGTTTAAAAATTATTATTAGCTATCAAAAGATTAAGAACACTAAAAATTAACCAAGAACTTACTGTTGACCCAAAAAGAAATACGATTGAGAATGAATTTTTGTACAACGTTTCCATATAATGTATTTCGATATTGAAAGATTCAGGAGGTACATATGCATTAAATAAATATTCTTAAAAAAAGACATAAATTAAAAATTATAATCTTATACAAATAAGCGCCTAATAATATGTAATATGTTATGTGCATAAATAAAAAATTTAAAATATGTTATACCTGTATGTATGTATAAAAAAATGAAATAAATTTAATATTAATATAACATTTTAATAAATATCAACAATTTATTGTGATCATATAATCGATCAAGAGCTTTTTTAATCGAGTTACCAAAAATAACATTCCAATAGTATTTTATCGTTATTATCATTTTGCATTTAACTTATGATAATATGTTTTAGTTGGATTTACAAAAAATGCCACTGGGAAAATTGAGTCGTAATCAATTGCAACAAGCATACTCCACATTGAATGATTTAAATAGTATGATAGATTCGAGCGATGAGAAAAATAAAAGAGACAATGTGATCATGGCTACTAACAAGTTTTATAGTTTGATACCACATGACTTTGGTATTAAAACGCCACAGCTTATTGATTCAAAAGAAATTCTTAATGTATGTAATAGTGTTAATGTAAAAATTAATTGAAGGCAGCGAAAACACTAGAATTCACATTATATTTTTTTAGTCGAAGTTAGAAATGATTGGAAGTCTAATGGAAATCCAAATTGCATACAGCATGATGGACAATAAAACTTCTGAAGACTCTATGTTACATCCTCTTGATACTCACTTCATGAAATTAAACTGTGCTATTGATGTGAGTTAAAAATTATCATTATTGGAGTTGGTTCAAACAAATATTAAATATTAATATTCTGATTTTATTCTCCAGGTATTGCATTCTAACATGAATGAGTTTGCCATTATTCAGCAGTACATAATGAATACTCATGCCGAAACTCATAGCTCTTATTCTTTAAGTATTAAAGATGTTTTTAAAGTAGTTAGATCTGGTGAAGAAAAACGATTCAAGCCATTTAAAAAATTGCACAATCGTAAACTTTTGTGGCACGGTTCACGAATCACTAATTTTGCAGCTATACTTTCTCAAGTATATTAATCTCTATAAAAATATATTGAATTTAGTATATAAATATTATATATTTAATATACCAATTCTAAAATATTATTAGAAACAAATATTTTTTTTTTCTTTAGGGTTTACGCATTGCTCCTAAAGAAGCTCCAGTTACTGGTTACATGTTTGGTAAAGGTATATATTTTGCTGACATGGTGTCAAAATCAGCCAACTATTGTATGGCGTCTCATGGCAATAATACCGGTTTATTACTATTGTGTGAAGTTGCACTTGGTAACATGTATGTGTTACTTAACTAGTAAATTGTATGATTTAATTAACTATGTTATATTATTTGTTTAAGGGCTGAGTACAAATCATCTGAATACATCGAGAAATTACCGACTGGAAAGCATAGCTGTATGGGAATTGGTAGAACAAAGCCTAATCCTGCTGAATCGTTGTTTATTGAAGATAAGATTGAGGTTCCCCTCGGGAAACCAGTTTCTACCAATATCAACGATACATCATTGTTATACAATGAGTATCCTTTTTTTACACTTGAAATTAAACTTATCTTATTTTACAGATTTGTGTATTGTTTAAACTATGTTTACTATTATGAGTTATATTCCTTCATGTATGTATGTGGGAAAGTTTAAAAGTGTCAGTAAACAGAGGTTTTACTATATTGTAGCAAAAGTTGATACATTTCTTTAACATTCACTTTTTCAGATTTATTGTCTATGACATTTCTCAGGTTAAACTTCGTTACTTAGTCAAAGTGGATTTCAATTTTAATTACTAGAAAAATAAAACAACATAAATAAGGATCTATGTTGAATTATCTCATTATTATTAATTATTACTATTATTTTTTTTAAAGTAAATTTGTATACAGTATTTCTGAAAGTTAATGAAATAAATGTTTAATTACAGAAAAAAAATTGATTTAACTTAATCTGTAAACTATAAACACAGAATTATGATCTATAACTACATTACGATATAAATTAATAAAAGCTTTTAGTTAACCATACATCAAGTCATTAAGAACCATCATTGATCATCCAGTAAGAATAAATTATAAATGTTTAAATGTCTAGCCCTGTCAAAATTGATGTTATTGTTATGGTGCTTTTTTCATCAGTCCACAAAATAGGAGGCTAGGCCCTTAACTATTACTGTAGCCCCCCTGTCATAACTCTTATACTATACTCCCACCAACGGTAGCTAACATTTATAAATTTTAATTTGAAAAATTGTTGTATTTTTTTAAGAACATCTGAGAAAATTTTTTTTTTGTTTATTTCATACTATATATCACATATGTGATGACTCTGTGTATGAGGCATCCACGTATCATGTTGTGTAGTTTTTAATGCATACTTTCATAGAAGTCATCAATAAAGCATGTAAGTTAACAAAGACATTTATTTTCTGAATATTTAATTAAAACTAAGGAACAATTCTATCTACACTTTTTGTAATGTGAAACATCCAATTCGTCGATGGGTGAAGGTGAAATTGATTGTTGAAGTATCGACGCTCTTAAATCATGCGGTCTGCATAAGACATCTATAAATTATCCTTTGAAATAAAAAATAATTTAGAAAAAAATAAAAAAATTTACATTTTACATCTTCTAAGGGTCCTGCCCTCCACAATAGATTCCTTTCTTTTATTACATATTACAGATATAAAAGGACCTAGTTAAAAGAAATTAAATTGGATACCTAAATAATAATTTGTGTTTTGTTGGTAGTTTTAATCTAAGAAAAAAATTAATTCCCTTGGAAAACTGTTAACACTTATGATATACCTATCAATTTATTTTAAAATCATACAAATATTATATATTTTATTCTTCATTATTTATGTAAAAAATGTCTAAAAAACAAAAAACATCGTAATATGCACTAAATGATAAATTATGCAATTGAAATTGTAAAAAAAAATATGGATTTTATATTGAAACATGTAAAATATGCGCCATGACAGTTTCATGGTGTAAATGAAACAAATTCTGTGCTAACTTAGTATATCATATGATCAACCAGAATAATTATGCAAATTATTGTATATAAATCCGTATTCTATTTATAATAATAAATTTAACTAGTGGATTATTAATTTTTTTGATAAGGGAGGAAATATCCATACAATTTTTTCACTGGGTTCACAATGTATCCCTTACTTATTCAACTTCTTTAATTTATACATGATAGCATTCGTTCTTGATTTAGTACAGTGACTTATTATAAAATTAAAATATACCCAATGAAATAACATGAAATTTAATTCCTTGCCATAGACCAAGGCCAATCTTTTTTTATATTGTGCCAAATAATGTATACAAAATTGAGAATGTGCTTTATGTATTTCTTTACAGTTTACATAAATATAAATTTTAGATTTTATTCTTAGGTACTATTTTTATGACAGTTCAATTGCAATGTTTTTTTAATGATTAGGTATGTTGAATTTTGCTTGATGGATATTATCTCTTCATAATTTGGTTCAAGTTTAGTTGAAGATAGAGGCATTCAATTTTTCAAATGAGAATTTATTTAGTTTAGTTCTATACTTATTTTTAATAAAACTTATCTCACATATGTATGTAGAGCCGAATTTACAAACCAATTTCTACGCTACATTATATAGTTCTGGAAAATCTTCCTCAGGTAAGGCATGACTCTTTATATTTGCATTTTAAAACTGTTGAAGTTTGAAGTTCAAACATTTTTAATTGCAGATTAGAGTTATATTTTTGGAGATTGTGTGTCACTTTGATAAATGGATTAGTAAATAAGTTAATTAAATCTTCTTCTTTAAATTTGCTGAATCTTTCTTGAAAATTATCATATAATAGTGATGAAATATGATTTTTTTTAATTGTCAATGGAATATCTGTAGGTAGATGAACAGATTTAAATTGTACCAAGTGATCTAAATTTCCCATTCCTAAATTACTTCCGAAAAGACGAAGTCGAGACATGAAAAAATTTTTAGAACCTACAAAGAAATAAATTTCCTTCACCTTGGATTCGTTTATTGAGAATATATAAATGTCCGAGAATATCAGTTAAAACTGCAAGGTTGATTAACCAATTTTTATCTCTCAGTAGTTCTAGTATGCCATTCATAACAAATGTGCCACTAATGACAAGCATGCCACAGTTTGGCCATCCCTGCCATAGACGTTATAGTAATTCTACTAAGTATAACTAAGCTCTGTTAATTTATACCTTATTAACAAAAAAATGTAATGATGAAATATTTATTTGGTTCTTTTAAAATGAATTAATATAATTCATACAATATTCTGATTCCTTAGCCGTAAACAAAATATTGAAAAAATTTCTTGAGTTCTTCTTTAAATTAATCATAAAATTAAAAAAAAATTGAGCTAATAGTTAACCTCTCTGCTGCACATTAAATAGCTGTAATGTATGAAAAATGATTCTGAGCAGATAACGTTAGCCCATATCTAAAAGTACAATATTTTGTGATAATCATATATATATTTTTGATATCAAAATCAACTTTTCTCAACGAATACTGCACAATATTCAATAATCCGTACACCAAATGATGTGCTATTACTTTTGCTTCTAACATTGCTCTATCACTCTACGTTAACAGGACATAAGCAGTAACACTGAAATTTATTTTCTCCATCTTACAAATACATAACATCAAATTGACACTCAGTAGATCATTTATTGTTGTTAATTTAAAAATTTGAGTGAATCCGAAGTATAATGAAACTTGATGATAAAAACATCCTTTGTTTGTGTGTTGATTTTTTAGCAAGTTATTGCTTATATAATATAGCATAATTAAAAATTTTAAATATGTACAATAAATAGTTTTTGAATAACAGAAAAACTGTTCTAAATTTAGTTTTTGTACAGCATGAACTGAATTTTTAACTTTTGACCGCTCTAATTAACAATTATATTTACTTTCTTAGCAGAAACAAGAACAAATATTGAAGTATTTTTGCTGATCTTAAAGCCTAAAGGCAGATATAAAAATAAATAAATGGAAAAAAAACCAGTTTTAAAATGAATAGGTTACGACGTTACGTATTCATCTGCCCAGTCTAAAATGTGCAAGATTGTCCTACTAGTTGTACAAGTCTTGTTATTTATGTGGTTTTAACTATTGATAAGTATACTTGTGACGAGCTTACATTAAATTTTTTTTTTTATAACAATATTTAATGTTACATAACTGTACATTTTTATTGGGTGATTACAGGCTATTATCACCTAAATAAAATTATTAGTTATTAAATGTTATAATAAAATAAATTTTTTATGTTATGTATTTATTATAACTAAAAAAAACAAAAAAAAATTGTAAAACAATGAATATTTATTGTATATACCTAATTGTTGTTCACATAATTAGTAACACAAAACTTTGGATAAGAAATTGTGTAACGCATAAGTAATACGCTTGTAAAGAACACTAGTTTTTATTAAGCATTTATATAAGTTTAAGCAATTATATGTTGCCAGGGAATCGATTTTCTTCGATTTGAGTGTTCCATTTATCAATCCATGCATTTGGGCATATGGACTTGGACACACGTTTGTAATACTGGCATGCATCAAACTCTTCACCTCTTATTTTTTTGCAACGTTGATAATCCAAAAAGCTTTGATAACAGTACCTAAGGCATAAAACAAATAATTATAGTCAATATGTTAATTTGTGTACACCATGGCAAACATTAAATAATTCTAAATTATAACTATGTTGTTAATTTTCAATTTCCCCATTCCTAATATTGACTTTTGACCTTTTATAATAATCATCATTTTTTTCTGTCTCTATCATTATCTTTATCCAGTATTCAAATGTAAGCTGTGCTGTTTTTGTTTCTTAGAATCTATTTTTTAAATATAACAGCAAGATTTAAAAAATTTAAGATTTAGGATCTTAGACGCTTCTTCTTGATATTTTACCCATCACTGTGAGATGTACACTGTGACGTACGAAGGATTTTTCAATTGAGAGGAGGAAGGCCTTGAAAATTAATAATTAGGCACAATTTTTTTTCAGTCTCATAATTTTAACCATTTAATAAATGAGGCATTTGAAATAGTTTATTCAATTTCAACTTCTCAACTTCTCAACTTTTCTAATAGAAAAAAAATGATCATAAATTTCAGTTAAGGTTTTTGATCGAAAGTTGGATCCAATTGGTACTTTCGGGAGGTCAAATTGAAAATTCTTCACTATTTAATATAATTGAGAATAAAATGAAAATTTGTTACATTTTTAATATTATTAAAGGCACGTCACTAAGGAGGGCCTTTAAGGAGCCTGGACTCCTAAGAAAAGTCAGTGGCTTCAAATTGGCCCTTTCAATTTTATTATTAAATACTTTAAATATTATGAGGTCGAATTCCGGATTATAAGTGTATACAAAAATAAACTGGAAAACACTATTCAAGAAGACCCTACACCCACATATGTTGTATGTGTCTTATAAATATATAACATAGCAAAAACTATTTTGCACAACATAGAACCACTCAGGCCATAGTGATAATTAAGACTCAAAACTAGAAAACTTTTTTAAAAGTCCTGATAAAAAAAAATACAATATTTCGGGTCATTGTTCTTCTTTTTATATGGTGAAAATTTTATTTCTTAGTTATACATTTGTAATGAAAATACAGCACATGCAGGTGTAGAGCCCTCTTAAACTTATTAATCAATACAGACAATACATTGTTAAAATATAGTACCTAATTTTTTCATACATGTTGTGTGATAAGGTGTGGAATGGTAGGGCTATAGCGGATACAAAAAGCAGGGAGGACCAAAAAAATGTTAGCCTAATACGTTTATTGATATTGTATATTATGCAATATAAAATGTTCGAGTATAACTATAATAATATGTAGTCTATACTTATTTTTAAATTTTTCGGAAAGGTGAGCACGGTTGGCCATGGACACAGTTATTCAAGACACGGTTAATTGAGGTTTCACTGTATAATATGTAAGGAAACAAAAAAGGTTTAAGATATTCTAATAAAACACTTCATAAAAAAAAGAAGATAATATGTGGAATCTTTAAAAAAGGGTCGGTAAGTGAATGGTTAGTCAAATAATTATGGATCATTTTGAAAACATGAAAACAATAAATACAATAAGAAAAAATTAATATTCAGTTAAATCAGTTTTTAGAATATCATTTAAAACATTACTTGGTTTGATTGGTATTTGGGAAACGAGGATCCCATGGCGCAGTTTCAAGTTTGACTCCATCTACTTCAAGAACCATTATGCTAAAAAATAAAAATAAATAATTTTTTGAAAAGGTAAATTTTTAACTAGTTATAATATTTTGGATAGAATAATGTATTTTGAATTAAATTTAGGAATAAAGCAAATAATACCAAACAAATGTATAATGAAGTATTTACTAAAAAAAGTAGAGAGTTGAATTATTTAATAATTTTGTCATAAATCAGATACTTAAATACAAACTAGGCATAAAATAATTAAAGCATTATTAAATTATAATATACCTATTTGTTGTTTTTTAATCAATATAAATACACAATTTTTCGATATCCTTAATCTCTAGATTTTATGTTTCACTTCATAGTTATTCAATATTATTCCAAGATACTTTTAAGACAAAATTGAGTTATACTTTTATTCACCCAACAACTAATTCTTGATTGAATTAGTTTAATTTTAATTAAATTAAATTTTAATAAATCATGACTTAAAGTTTTATTAAAAACTATAACTTGATAAAAAAATTATCACAAAGTATAGTAGTTAAAAGAAAAATAACAAAAACTATTATTTTAAAATCACCTGTATACACACCACCTCAATAGTACTATTTGTATTACTAATAGAAATCCATTGTTTTAATTTTTTTCATTTAAATAAAATTAGAAACTTCAATTAATTAGGTACATCATTTTAAGTATATGGTGAACAAATAGCACATTAATGATTTCGGACACAGCTATCTATTGCACAAAGGTTTCACAGAATTATATGATGCTGAAAACATACTACGAGAAATATTAGATGCATTAACCATTTATTTTATAACTAGCAATGAATATATTATTGCAATTTTACATAAAAACTAGAGTTTATATCAATTCATCATTATTCATTACAAAACAATGTTTATTAGAGGATTTTTATTATAAGCGTAAAGTATAATACCAGCATAGTTTGTTACATATCTAAAATATAAATTATTAGTTAAGTATACTTAAATGTAAAATAGAACTTAAAAACAATAGTAAAAACATAGAATGCATAAACATGTTTTTAAACAAATATACATTTGATAGTTTAAAAAAAAAAAAACCTAGTTTAATCATTATGTTGTAGGTTTACTTATATAATTTTATGACTTATTTTTAAAAAAGTAACAATCAAAGCAATTTGTTAAATACTTATTTCTGATTGAACATAGACACATTACTAGTTTGTATTTTATTGCAAAAGTGTTGAATTTATTTACAGATATTATTTATATAGCAGGATTTTGTAATCAATTATTTTACAAGAGGTCTAGTTTTATTATCCTGTTCTCCCACTGTTTCCTGGTAACGTTTAACTTCATCTAAATACAATGACCAAGCATCTGTAGGTTTAGATAGCTTTTTTTCATCGTCAGGTTTAACCTTTTTAACTACACCCGTTTTCAAAGCTTTATTTTTACGTTTGCCAATTATTGGCAACGTTTTTAGAGTTTCAGATCGTTTTTCAGAGGCAACTGCCAAAGTAGTAGTATTAGTAGTAGTGATAGCAGCAGAAGCAGCAGCAGCCGCCGATGAAGTTTGAGATACTTGTTCTTCAAGTATTGGTAGTTCTGCGATTTTGGCTTTCTGCTGCTGTTGTTGTTCAAAACGTTGATATACTTCTAGGAATGAGCCATCATTTTTAAATGCATTTTGGGCATGTTGATTGTTATAGCTTGCCATGATTGCAAACACGCTTTGTAATCAGCTTTTTCACTCAACACCTATAATCAAGAAACTCTCGCACATCACATTACGGTTCCAAATTCTTAAATTTTACTACAGCCAAAGGGTGGCCAAAATCCCCATTTACGTAAAATATTAACGTATTCAGCTTATGGTTAACAAAAAGTATATACACAAGGTAACAATTTTATATTTACATACTTAATAACTACATGAAATATTAGGATGGAACACCAATTGGTGTTTACTGTAATAGTTAATAATTATTCTTATCTATGGTCCATTTGACACAATAATAAGGCAACTTTAAACTTTAAACTTTTAAACCAAGAATATAACATAAATATTATTATACATCACATATACATTAAAAAGTACCTATAATAAACCAAACTCATTTCAAACTGTTTTGACCTCTGAAGGTCTTCTAACTCTCAACCTTAAGACATAATATTTAAAGATATAGGAATATTGTTGGTTATAAATAATAATAATTGGGTAAGACTTGAAAAATGTAGATTTGATAGGATTATTTAATTCACTTTCTATTCACAATAAATTACTTGTAACGGTGAAGAAATATATGACTTTTTAGGTGTATGTAATACACCCAATGCAAACCGAACGTATATAAAATAATAATATGTTTATGATTTATATAAGCTATAATTTTATTGAGACAAAAAATAAAATCAATTACCTGAGGAGTAGATTTAATAATTGTCCCAAGTATTTTTAGATGAACTCTGCGGCCCCGCTATTTTCAAGAGTGTATGAAAATAATATGTTCTCAACTTATGAACACACCAACAAAGTCAAAGAACAAAATTGAGAAAAAAAAAATGATAGTAGTATAATAAAAAAGAAAAAATCAATCTGCTGAGCTCAGAAACAATATGGTTAACTTGGAGGGGAAAATATAAACAGTGCTACCAAAATAACAACTCTCAAAATGAATGAAACCATAGACATATTATATTATATGCCTATGAATGAAACAAATAGTAAAATATTCGTTAACTACGAAAAGAAAAAAAAACTTTAACACCACAGAACAATAATACGAATGTGATAACACGAAAGTCAGTGGTTTATTCGGGATTGGGGGTACTTGTTATATTGAAAATAGAAATCAAGTGGGCGCTAATGCGCTATATTTAAATGTTTTGGATATTATGGAAAGTCGACTAATGAATATTTTATCTGGTTACATGTAAACACGGCCTTAGAAGATAAGACCGGGCACTTCCCTGTATTTTAACAACGTTTAAAATTCGGTTGCTCAGAGAGGACATTATTTGGTTAAGTTTTTCGCTGCTATTTTATTAAGCGTCTTAAACAGAACTTTATTAAGATTATGTAGAAAATTAAATATCGAAATAAATAATTATTATTGTAATTGAAATCTGATCATCATATTATATAGAATATAGACTATAGAGGCATAAATATATGTTCATTTGTATACATGCATGGAAATGGAAATTATATTAATATCACTATTAACAGTTCCTAAATTTAGAATTTTGTTTTCACTAACACATTTGTTAGTGTTAATATAGTATCATACTATTGTATTTGTTGTACTGTTTTTAAGAATTGTTTCTTCCAACTTAAATATGCCTAACTTATTTTGTTTTTTTTGGTTGCAACAATAATTCAAAATTATCTCTGTTTTGTTGTCCTAAAAATGTTGTACTTAGAGCCCAATGGGAACTAATCTTGGGATAAGACTTAAAATGTTTTTTTTTTCACAAATAACAAATTTATTTTTAACTCTCATGATATTAAACGACAGGTGATTAAACATGATCACGATGGAAATATTATATTCCTTGTGAGTATCAACAACACAAATAAATGTCTATCGTTTTCATATTTTCCGATTTTTGGACCTACGTATAAATAGTAAATATTTCAAGTATTAATTGACTGATTATTGGCACATGTTGTATTAGGATATTTAAAAATATTCAGTTTCAAATATAATTTTGTACAAATGTCTACTCGATGTCTCCACGGTGATTATTGGTAAGTTGGTAAACAGTAAAATGCAGAAAGTTGGAACAAAAGCGCTAGCAAAATAGAAGATTACTGAAATAGTGAAATGCCCTCTGCAGTTTGAGCACACAATGATGAGCAATGAGTCCCGTGTACTCCCGACCTTATCTTCTAAATCCGTGCATGTGAGCATCAAGATTTTCAAGGAAGAAATTGGAGTGTACCTACTGATACATATCGGAATAATTTTGAGAGTTTAAAAAATTACACTTGCAGAATACATCTATACAAGCGATACTTCCCGACCTGTATAGGACTCAGAATTCGATACAATTCGGTACGTATAATATAAATTATTACTTGTTGATACGAATAGAAATTTTTTTCTTGAAAATCTTGTACTAAACAAAATATTAAAAACGACGAACAGCCACTTGGGGGTGGTTGGTCTTCTATTACTAGGTAATATTGGAGAAAAAATTAGGTATTTTTTTTTTGTTTCAAACATGGGTCAAGTGTTTCGCGTTTCGCCACTTTTCGGAACACGAAGATTAGAATATTCTAGTATTCATGATTCGGAAGATCATTCCAAATTAATTTAATGACGTTAATGGTTGGTCGGAAATATAAATGTTGGGCTACCGAAATATATTGAAATTCAACCACGGCCAGATAGTATGGTAGCACGTCTTCCCATGATTAACATACTTGAAAAGTGTCCAACATGAATTAAGATATAAATGTAAAAATTTCAAACGTGATATCAAAACAATGGAGCCGATTTTGGGGTGTGAAGACGGTTGTTGTGAAATTACTAATATTGGATGCAATGGAAGCTAGAATTGGGAGAGTTTTTGGAAGATATCTCTAGTAAATATCCAATTCATTAAAACAGCTTGAAAATTGAATTAAGTGAACTTGAAATGTGCTTTATTATCATACACTTACCTGCGAGTTGACTTGATCGAATTTCTATAGGTGAACGTTCATATTCAACTTCCATACAAATATTCGGTGTAGAAACTAGAAAGTACTGTTCCGATGGCTATGTGGAGATAAGATATGGCATTCAACTTGTTGCTCTACGTTCAAGACATGGATGTGCACAAAAATGATCCTTAATCGACTTTTGAAAGAAATATTGATTTAAATACTAATAAAAGTGACAAATGATGAGCGCCCCACCAAGTGCCCTCAGTGCTCTAAGCCAATTGGACCATTTAGAGATTTTAGACTTAAGATGGTTGAAATGAGGGATCCATCTAAGTTTTGGGTCTAGAATGAGTCCACGGCATGTGATTGAATTGCTACGGGACTATGGACTTGTTATTAATGTAAACAGGAGGAAAATTAACATATTGCTTTCTAGTAAATATCATTGAGTGGTTTTGTCAGGAGTAACTTCGAATAATGCAGATGAAAGTTTTTTATTTAATAAATACAATGCAGAATTCAAGTGAAGAATAGCATTATTGAGCAATTTTCTCATTTAGAAAACGATTACGTTATTGAGTTGTTATTGGTGAAGAAGAGAGCAACGCATTATATACCATATACGACAACGGGAGTCACCTAATGGATAATTGCTATTTGGCCGAATTGGTTCCCCTTTTAAAAAGGTATATTATTAAGCTGTACCGAAATGGCTCCCGTTTGTGTTACAATTTTCATTTTTAAGAATTGTTTTGCAATAGTAATAATATGTATGCATAATTGGTACAAAATATAAATGTGCCTACACTCTGTAGAATATACAATAAAGTGGCAATATATTGTAATATATTGGCATTATATTTATGAAGCTACCTCTGTACCCAAGTGGACTCCGATCCCCGGGACAGTCCGTATCGACTGGCCACTAAGAAGTTTGGAGACGCCGTGGGAAGGATGAAAGTTAAGGACTGAGATTCAGAAGTGACGGGCTTTATCTTCCCCGAGTGCAGTAGTAGTAGCCTCTTACCTGACTAGATCACTATACCTTCGACGGTGGTCTGCTATTTATTTGATTGGTTCGACTGCATGTCACATCTAAATATATCATTCATTTTTCAAACTTAATTGTTTTTAGTTTTTGGGGATCAAACATCCACATAGATTGCAGTCTTTGATAATTGATACCATTAAAATATACTTTTATTGTTAATTTATTTTTTTCTACTTTTTTCAGCTTCCAAGTTACCTCTGAATTCTCATTGATTAATGCATTTAATAGTTATTCGCTTATTGAATTTTAAATCTGAATAGATTTCTTGTTTCTACTACCTAAAAAATAATTGTGTGTTTATTAAATTAAATTTTTAATTTTTGAAACACATTTTGTAATTTTCTCCCACTGTGTTCCTACAAGCATGATGGTATTTATTGATACGCAGTGATAAGTGATGATGAATTGTTTAATTATGCACACAAACACACATCATACAGAGATAAACTAGTGCATAGGCCTTTGATTATACATAATATAATATATATATGTATATAGTAAGTAATATATAGCATACTACTATAATAGTTCTGTATTATATTTATATGTTTATCAATGCATAATTGTAGAAGTTTTAAATTTTTGACAAGTTATTAATTTAATTATTCATGATATTGCATACATTTTTAAACAAACGTAAAAACATGAATAATTTCTATTATATATTAGTACATTTCGTGGGTTAAAGTAACAATACTGATGTGACCGCAACACAATCGGACAATATTTTAATCGTGTGACTTTTTTTTTAGAAACAGAGTTTGTTTAAATCTATTCTAACAACTTCTTAATTTTTATAAAATCGTACTGAATCTAACCGTGAGACTTGAAAACAATATTAATTGGATTGGACATACCAAGGTAGAAAATCCATCATGGGACATATATTAATATCGATGGGGGGGAGTCAAAAGTCTCTGATAATACAGCACATACTGGATTTTTTTTTTTTTTTTGAAAAATAATTAATATAAGCTAAAATAGCAAGGGGGACATGCCGCTCCCCCCTGGAACCGTCCCGCGGGCGCCCTTGACCAACCTCTGCATGTAAGACAATTGGCTCACTAAATCTCCCATCGTTATACCTATATTATAGTGGTTTAGATTTAGGAAAAAGTATAACAAATTTGTTATTGTTCATTTAGTTTTTATATATTTTCACACAGGGTAAAAAAATTAAGTAACGATATACATATATAGACAATATTAAAATGTATACCAAAATATATAAACAAAACCAATACAAAAATAATAAGAGCATAAATATGTTTTTTGGATACAGTCATAGACTAATAGTTAAATTTGTATTATATTAAATAAGTAAATCACACTGGAATACACTGTTAAAAATTGAAATGATTGATCGAACGTCTTACCACAATATAGATTATTTGCAAAGAGCATATTACAATATAGAACATAGATATAAGTAAATAACAGCATTTTTTTCTTGTCAAACTTTTAATATTAAATAATGTAGGTAAAAAGAATTAAATATAAAAAATAAAGTAGTAGGTAATCACTTTTCTTTTACGGCATGTTCTTTGACAGGCTGAAGATTGGTTGTTTCCGCGGATAAAGATCTAAAAAATAAAATGTATAAGCTATAAGTATTTGTAGAAGTGAAATTGCATATTATTATGTTAAAATTAAATTAAAATTGTAACAAATTATAAACTTGGACTCGTCAATCATGATAGAGAGCCTACATACGCTCTCTAATTCATGAGTGTATGAGTAGGTAATAAGCTATAGATTTATAAGTCCTAAATTATGCGATGTAATACATAGATATAATTATATACATGGTAATATTTACTTAGATACCTGTGTATAAATGAATAGCTAATTGAAATTTTAAAATAAATTGTACCATAAGACAGCAGAAGTACCTATAGTATGCATTGCCTGCATAATTATGGGGGTAGGGTCAGTCAGCGATATAAGTCCTCTATCCCTGACCTTATTAAATTTGTATGAATGTAATTGATTAAATTTTGTCTTTTTTATCCAAATAAAATTGAGTGCCTCTTTCAGAAAAAAAATTATAAATACGCAACTGCAGTGTTAGGTATAATTTGTAACTATTGATGTGCCTGATGTCGTGTATGTAAATGGTATTAGTTTTATTGTTTAAAATGTTTAAACTCTACCACACACAAAATACGTTATTTACCTAAAGTTATTTTGTAGTTTTTATAAATACAAGTATATTTATACATATAATAATATTATTATTAGTAAATAAATAACCGAATCTATACCTTGACCCAAACCAAGAGCACGCTCCAGGAGCCGAATGCGAACGGTTGGATGACTGAAGTTTTCGTTTCGATTCGTCTGCTACAAACGGATTCTGAAAATGACACGAAAAAAATATTACATAACAATAGCCAATAGTGAAATGGCTACTACCATTATCACTTATCAGTATTTATTTTTTTTATCGTAGTTATAATAATTAATAATATTATTTTACATTGAAATATATTGTATAAGAACATTATATTTACAATAAACAGATAAATACAATAAAATGTTCCTATACCTAAAATCTGCGAACCTACATTTATAATACAATGTAGATAAGTAGATATTATTGCCAGTAATGGATCTACAACTTGATGGTTTTTTAGGTTGTGAGTAAATGCTTAAACATAAATTTACTGTGAATTAGATAATAATTTATAAAGTATCCCTATTAAGTATATACGAGATATAATAGGTATAAGAATTTTTCGTCTATAGAAGTTAGAGGTTTAAGTCATTTAATATCACTGACTTTTCTATACAAATACATTATTAATAAAAAACAATATTTTCTTGTGTGTATGTTTAAGCGATCCACAGCCAAGTCTAATGATTTCATAGTTGCAGTGAAATTTGGTACATAGGTAATCCTATCTCGAAAATGTGCAGTTCAAAGTCAATTTTTTTAGTTTAACATTTTAATGAGGTGCTCTCACACAAAGACTTATATTGGAACACGAAAATCAAATAATTTTTTGTTTATTTAAATGGCTAAAATTGTTTACAGATTATATTGATATTATAATTAGTATTTAAATGCAAAGTTCAATTTTTTACAAATACATTTAAAAATGACAAATATTAAAATTAAATACTTATGAACACTGCAATTACAATGATTACTTTTATGATTTTCAACCATAATATAATTTCTTAATTCTGGAAATATTGGGTATCTAATAACTGATTAGTAAACATTTTAAAATGTTCCATTAAAACCCCAAAACTCCTTATCCTTCACAAAATATTATAGAATTAACTCGTCTGCGAGATAATATACTACGCGTTCATCCATATAGTATGCAAAATAATATTTTCCTATGGCCTGAAATTATTTACTCAGCTGTATACTATTTAAATTTATAGAAATTATTTTTATGTGTCAGTGTAATATTTTATTTTTTAGGAGATAAACATATTTCGAAGTACACAAATACACAGGGAAATAGTTGAAAATGTACATATTATTGTACTCACATTCTCAATCAGCCATTTATTATTAAATAAATCTATGTCACAATTTCGTCTTTGGAAAATATGCTCGTATAATGACTCAATTTTAAAGGTTTTTTTCTCAATGCAAAATTGTTTGTTATACATTATTGCATTTATCTCGTCTTGGGTTTGTCGTATAGATACAAATTAGTACTTATAGGTACATCAAGGTTAGGTTAGGTTCACTAATACAGGAGTATAAAAATAATAAATTTATTGTCTCCGAATTGGCCACACTAGACTTACTCACAAGTTCCTTATGGCCAAAGAGGAGCTCCCTCAATGCACAGTCTGTGGGGTAACCCTAGCAGTCAAACATTTAATAACAGAGTGCTACCAATATTCAAACGAATGCAAAAAATGCAACATTCCACCCAACACGAATGAAGCTTTATGACCACTCATCGAAAAATCTTAAATATGTTAGCTTTCCTTAGAAAAACCGACCTACTCAATAGTATGTAAACATTTTGTTAATGATAACCACAATATCAATTTACACATTAGTAATTGTACAACCTTAGCAATGTAAACCACTTGTTATGTATAAAACAAAACTAATAACCTTTGCTGTTGATGTCTTAAAAAGATCAATAAAAAAGGGGGTCAAGTGGATGTCGCTTCGCTTTAGAGTAGGTTACAAGTTGATTACTGTACAATGGATGGTATTAAATTTGAATTCAATGATATGATATCATTGTATACGAAAAACGATTCTGAGCGAAGATGGTATGTCAGTCTAGGATATTTTAAAATATTATATATTGATATTGTTATTGTACGGTAACTATATCATGATTTAAGACACGGAATAAGATAT
>PVMI01071042.1:0-10689 GCA_008528875.1 Aulacorthum solani | reverse complement strand
ATCTTAAATCGTGGGTAATATTGAACCGCAGATTGTATGGATAGGCCATATTTTGATTTTTGATTTTTCAGTTTCATATTAATATATCCACGAATAATATTTTTAAATTACAACATAATAACCAAAATCGTTAATATTGATTTTAATATGTAATTTCATCCAAATTTGAATTTAAAATGACTGTAAAAAATAACTGTGTACATACATTTTTTACATTTTTCGTTTACAGTATGAACTATTTATTAGAATCTTTGTTTTACATTTTTAAACCTTAGTTATAAAAACTGAACATTTTATCATTTTTTAATTACAATAGTTGATAATTTTCGAGATTTTGATGAATATTGTTGAAAATTGAACTTTAAATGCTTATAAAAAAAAATTGTTCCTTTGTGTTTTTAATATTATTCAGCTACTATCGTTACAATATATTAGGAGCCCTGTATTAATTTTTGAAGTTTTTTGACTCAACAAATAAAGTTTAATTGACATTTATAGAAATAAAAACTAAAAAAACTGTAAAAATAATAGGTCCGTAAATAGCTCGAAACGAAACAAAAAATTTTGAAAATTTTAACAATTTGAAGAATTGATAAAACAAACATACGATAGAAATTTCAAGTATCTACAGTTATTCGTTTTTGAACGAAATTATTTGATGTAGCCAGGTAGGTAAATGGTTTAAATATTGTTTTGGTTAGGTAGCTGTATAGGTAGCCACCCGAAGAAATAAAGATACCATGTTTTTCAAATTTAATAGCTATTGCTCTACCTAATGAATTATACACATCTCTAATTATGTTTTTGCACATATTTTACATGATTCAAACTTCAATCCATCTCTATGGGCTGCAAAATAAAATTATGAACAACCAACGAACGAATATAGAGCTAAAGCTTTCTATAGGCACTTTAACAATGAAATAGTGTACCATATTTGGCCGGGATATTTTGACATGTCACCGTATACGGCAGAGTGACTACCTAATTGTTTGTTTTTAAACTGTTGGCAGTGGTTACAGAAAATAGAATAGGTAGTTATAAAATTGATGGATAGTACCTTGCATGATAAGCTAGTTTTCAATATTTTGAATCTAACTTAACAGGTAAGGTTTTTGTTTGCGTATTACGAGTTATTTTAATTATTATGTTGACTGTAATAATACAATGTAGGTAGTTACAAATTACCTTCATAAATAATCATAAGAAAAGTTATTTTTAAAATGCTTCATTTTTTATGAGTTTAATACTAATACTATGCTTTACTCTAGGTAATATTAAAAAATTGAAGAGGGTTATTCGTATAACCTACACGGTCCTAATAGAGTTATTTGCTCAACTGTTTAAATAAATATAATATTCATTAACTCGTAAAATAAACATGCACCAGGTAACTGTGGGGAGTGACGACTGATGACCCAAGAATTTTCAATGGGTAGTGGAAGTTATGAATAATAATCAGAGTTCGAATTTTATAGCACTTATAGAATTGCAAAAACATGTACTAAAAATATGCAAAAACTGGAATTTTAAAACAAAGTTAACCATAAGTTAAGGCACGACAAAGAATATAACCACAACACGTTCAACTGCAGATAACTCAACTATTATAGTAGGTATGAGTACACTAATACCCAGCTGTAATAATACCTACAGTTTTTAACGCTTTCGACATTCGTTCGATGATAACTGTATCCGTTTCTAACTGACATAAAGGGCAGACGCAAATTCAGAACAAATTTACCGAGAGAGGGAGACGAATATTAGATTAGAATAATAGATTATTAGGGTTTATTATGTTAACATTTTTCTACATCAGGATAATGATGATTAGGTTACTTTTAATGTAGACCAAAATATAATTAGGCAAAAAAATTTTTTTTTAATATTTAGGTTACTCAAGATTTCTTATTTTATTGCTTATAAAATATTTAATCACATTAATTTTTCTACATTTAACTATTTAATGTTGTATTACATTCAATATTGTAGCAATAGGATAAATGGTCAATGTAGTAGATACTACAGATGTAATTACGACAATGAAATGAACGGTCTACGCCGTCGTTAGCCTACGCGATTAGAAATTACAGAACTAAAAATATAATTGACCGAAAACCAATATCAATTTTACAAAACATAATCTAATATAGAAATATTTAAGAAGAATAATTGTATGCCATTGCCCCCCCCCATATGTCCCCGCCTAATAAAGGGGGCCTATCAGAATCAGCGGATAACAAAAATTTAAAATTAAAACTAAATACCTACCTAATAGAACACGATGGGTCAGTGAGTCTGTGTAGTCAACAGTTAGTCGGTCTATTTTACTTAATCCATATTTTCTTTTAAAATAAATATTAGACAGTACTTAATCAAAAACTCGTTTATTTAAATGTTATTTCATAACATATGACCAATTTTGATTTAAAATGGGTTTAAGTTAAAAAATATCTCGAAGAGTCTAGAAAGAGCACTAAAATCTATATAATCTCAAAATGCTCCCTGGGCATGCCACAAGCTGTTGGTATTGAAATCTTTTTTGACTTGAGAGATTTTTTTTACAACTCATCAATTTAATATTATTTTATTTTGTTAAATTATAATATTATGTTATGTGATATATTATTAAATTGATAGGTATTTAATGGGCGTTTGATATTAGTTAAATCTATAATAATAATTATTTAAAAAAAATTAAACTTTAATAATTCTTGAAAATGATTACATCTGCTTGTTATTTCCGGATTTTCTGGATGTCGACACTAACATTTTTTATTAGTGTATTTGTTTCTCACAGTTTTAATATTTATTAAAATCTACCTCTTAAAAAAGTATCACATCTGACTATTTTAGAGGAGGGGTGAAATGTATCTTGAATTCTTGGGGTTGAAAATAAATGTCTATTGTTTGAACAAATGTCCCAGTTGACCTACCTAGGGTCTGCCCCTGTAGATACATAGGTCCAACATTATCGTTTTAATATATCTACACATAACATATCTAATAGTCTACTACCTTGTACATATAAGTTACATGCAGTATTATATGTAATACATTATACATATATATGTGCACTCACAAGGAATGAATGGTTCTTTAGCATAGCTTTGATCAGTATTAGGGTGTTGAGCTTGGGTATGGACTTGACAACGTTCATCATTTCCTCTTCGCTGACCTCGACCGGCTCCCGGCAGTAGTTGTCACGCTCGGTGGGCAGCGCCTCGGCCCCCGCTCTTGTCACCCAGTCATGCCTTTTGACGGCTGGCAACGTGATCCTGGTATCCGGGTCCTTGTCAAGGAGGCGGTGCAACAAGTGCACCAGTTGTGGAGACGTTTCCGGTTCGACTGGCCACTGCACAGGTTGCGTGCGGATCTGCTCGTGCACCGCCAGTACCGTGTCCGCAGTGTACGGCAGCCGACCATAGACAAACGCGTACAACGTGCACCCCAGTGCCCACACGTCTAGCGCTCGACCGCTGTATGTTTTCGTCGACGGGTCTAGCACTTCGGGAGCCGTGAACGCCGGTGTGCCCGCGCTTGAACTCAACAGGTCGTCGCTTCCGTCGAACTCGTTGCACACGCCCAAGTCGGCGATTTTCACGTGCCCGCCGGCGTCGATCAATAAGTTCGACGGTTTGATGTCCCTGTGTACGATCCGCTGAAAGTGTACTGTTAAACAGAAGCTAGATATATTAAATAATGTTTTGAAGCTGAGTGATTCTTATGTAACATCTAACATTGCTCATTATTTCGAAAAATGTCTACAATATGTTAGTTAACTGTTAATTGTTGTGGACATTTTATGATATATAGTTACAGATACTTGAAATTGTAATTTTATAAAAAATGTAATTTATAATATTGAATTAATATAAATCGTAAATATCTTAATTAGAAAATTAGCTGCAAATGAATATTGGTTATTGTTAAGACACATTTTTAAGAACAATATATTATCGTTTTATTATTACTAATTAGTACTTACAATATTCTAAGCCCAATAAAATATCTCTGAAGTATGACCTGGCTTTCGATTCAGACATTGGAGGATCACCAGGAACTTGCATCACTTCACCACGCTCCAATAATTCAAACACTTAAAGACAAAAAAAGCGGGTAAATGAGTAACGTTCTGCTATCTACATATTAGTAGGTCCCTATATGATATTTAGAGAGCCACTGTAATGGATGTGTTAAATTAGAATTCATTAATATTAAATCATTGTAAATGAATAACAATTCTGAGTGAAGACCGTCTATCAGCCTATAATATTACTTTTTTTTTCTGTTCATATTATGTTTTATTCAATCTGTATCAAGGAGAACACTAAGAATAATTGATCCATATTTGATGCTATTAGTGTGATTAAAGTAATTTATTTAACTATTAAGTAGGTATGAGTATTATAGAAAGTTAAATTTTTTTTTGCCGAAAAAATTGCATTTGGAAATTTTATTGTGTGTGTAAAATATAATAACATAACTACTGTAAACGTTTCAAGTACCAGCGAATAATATTTTTAAATACCTAAGAACAAAAATCCTAAAATCGTTTTCTAAGTTTATTATTTTATATATGGTGGAAATTTTAATTTAAAATGTCTGTAAAAAAGAACCATCTTAACATATTTTAAGATTTTTTGGTTACAGCATGAATTATTTATGGAAACCCTTGTTTTGAGTTTTCATTCATTACCTAGATAAATTGAAAATATTCGTGATTTTGATAAATTTCGTCAAACTGTGAACTTTAGTAAATCATTATAAAAAAAATCTTGCTTATGGATCTTTAATATTTTTTAACTGCTATTATAACTACTTATAGAGCACCTAGTATTTTAAAGCATTTTTATTTAAGACGAAACATTTTTATTGACATTTATGGTAAAAAAAAACTAAAATATTTATAAATAACTCAATATGAGTAATAATACTTTGAAAATGTTATTATGTATGGAGAATGATAAAGTAAACATCTGATGAAAATTTCAAGTACCTATGGATAGATTTTGAATTACAACAAAAAAAAAGAAAATTTTTCCATGCGGTTTTGTTAATTTACAGGTGAATCGAATGTCTAACTTCAAACCCTCATATAAAATGTAATTGATTGTCTGGCAAAATTTTTTTTTTGCATAAAATCCTTAGTTTTTCCTGCAGACGATTTTAAAAGCTGCTGGGAATGGTATTTGGTCCCTCAAAGTACCAACTAGATTACATTTCTTTCTAGAAAAGATATTGAAATAGAAATTCGAAGCATTTTTATTGCCCCAAAACGTGATAACAGACATGAATAAAAAAAACACAGACACATCATTGAAAAATCAATACATACATAACTCCGCCGATAACCTAAGACATTAGTGAAATACATATAATATAATATATTCAAATATTTACCCAAATAAAGATGATCTTCATCTGGATCTTCTAAAACTTCGACGAGTTTCACTACATTAGGATGATCAAGTTTTTTCAATAAAGCTATTTCCCTGTAGACTTTGTCTAAAGGATTGGCTCCTTTACGCCTGGCGTTCAGTCTGCCTGTAATGTAACATGGTAATGAATAATAACAATAAAACTGTAATCATGCAAATTAAATAATATATTTTTTTCCAATAATAATTTATGTTGGCATCAAATGGGTAAATGTTTTTCTCTGAGGATTTAACTATAGTATAAAATGTATATTTCCATATTATAATTATTTATTACAATGAATATACCTATATGTATATACATCATATACATACATAATAATGTATTAACAACTACAGAATAATTATGTCCAAAATGTAAGATTTTTGGGTTACGAAAAAAATCGCATAAATAAGTAGGTATAAGTGTGCAATTAATTGTGTCGCATGACTATTACATTACAGTAAATAATAAATACTTATAGTAGTTATACCTCGTGTAATAATAACTTATATTATCAACTGTTGTATAGAATCTATAGTAATTTGTAGCATAAATCGTAGTCAAAGTGACTAATCCTCCTAAGGCCATTTTAATAATATTATAAATAGTTTCACATTACCTACCTACATATTTATTCAAAATATCTAATGAAATAATACATGGTTTTCAATGTTAAAATGTTGTACGTATACTGTTGTTTTTATTTTACATACATTTTTGTATTTCATAAATAATATTCATTCTTTTAGAAGATGATTTTAATATACATTGTCCTTTATCGCTGAACCTCAATTAAAAGTACAAACGTTTTTCTGGGTATATGAACATTTTCATTAGAACAAAACTATCGATTTTGGTCAAGAACATAATATATGACGTATAGTTGGAGTATATCTACTGAACTCTAAGGGAATACTTGAATACATATTATTGTGCTTCACTTAATAATGAACAAAATATATTGTACACAAAAAGGTTATGTAAACAAGACATAGTAGTTTATAATTAACGCAGTAAACTGTAAAGTCTATATTCTTAGTGTAACATAGTTCGTATAAATATACGCTATTATTTAGTTTACTTACAAAGAAAAATAACAACGATGAGAATATTATAATCAGGCACACATTTAGTGGGTAGGTATATTGTGTATTTGTGAGTATAATACTCAGCATAGTAATACCAAAGTTGAGTCATTTAAATTATTTTGAAATTTTGTTTACATACCTAATGTAAACATTACATGAAATCATTATAAATTATAATGTGGTATTTGCGTGTTTTATTATATTATAATTATTGTTTATGGTTATAGACTTATAGTTAAAATATTATAATAAAACGAGGGGTATGAAATCATAAACATAAAATCAAATATCATCATGGTTTGATGTAGTTATAATTTAATAGTTTAAAACTGTTTGAATAGAATATTATACGCATTTAATATTTCAATCTATACTCTGTAAAATAGAATACAACATAGGACATATACCTGTTCATTTATTTCATTAAATATTTAATAAGTTTGGAAAATCGTAGTATTTTTTACCATGGTACAATGTTAATTATAATTATTAGAAGAATACACATATTCAAGATTTTATATATTTTGGTAAAAATAGTCAATAGCTCCCTAATAAGTAACAATTTGTCAAAATGAATGTAAAAGTTGATTATGAATACATAATATTGTCTAATTTTTTTTCTGATTAAATTTTTTAAAGAAAATTAAACATTTTTAAATAAATTTGTCAACAACAGTAGTGAAGTGTATGGCCTATATATATATATATATAGATACGGTAAAAGCGTATAATATTTATAAATATGAAATAATTTAATGATTTTATAATAATATATGTTGCCATACTGATACAATAATAGTTGAATAATTTGTATTAGTACTTCCAGGTTATCACTACTACCTATCTATTGGTACTATATATTTTTAGAAATACTATTCAGAGCATAATATATAATATGTATATGTATATATATATGTTAATCGTAAACAAGTTGAGTTTGGTTAAAAGTCATTAAAACTTTATGCTTGCACATTGCTAGATAATTGCTTAAAAGTGTTAAAATTTTAAAATTTTTTTACGAAATTATACTTGGGTAAATTTATACAGCTATAGTATGTAAGAGGTATGTATATAAATATAAGTATGATAACACGTAGGTAAGCATATTAGGTAATGTATACTGTAGTTACGTGTCTTGTGTCTACTATATTTGCATAAATTTCCTAAGGATGTTAATGATGAATGGTGATGATACATTGTTTCTAGTCACTAGATATATGATACAAAATTCATCGAATAAATAAGGTTGTAACAGTGAATTTTCTAACATGTTATGTTGTATAGTAATACATTATAATAACATTAGCTATATGTTTGAAACTGCTTAAAGGAGGAGTAGGTATGATATCTTATCAACTCCAATCCTTTTATTTTTGAAGTCTATAAAATGATGTAAATAAACTAAATATATAATTTCAAAAATAAGGATTTAATTTTAAAAAAATTAATAACTCTCCTATCTGTAGTATCTACTGAACTTCGTGTAAGTAGGTCATCGGATTTGATCATTTGATCAATGCACTGAAACTTAATAAAAGTTATTTAAAATAAATTATAGAACAAATGCAATTATTATAATATTTATAATTATTGATAGGTACTCATACCTAGCTTGCATATTCCAATAAAACAATTAATTTGTTATTATTTTAAATGATTTTTTGTTTTGTCTAACGTCAGATTTTAGAAGAAAAAATTACTTCAATATTGACGATAATTACTAGTAATTATTTTTCAGGTATAAGGTATTATAGGGTCAATACTACTATGCCATTCCTAGAACTTTTTTAATAGTTATGAAAGACTAAAATAAAAAAGTGAAACAATTTTAATATTTATGCAACACCAATTTTCACCAAATATTCATATCATAATTTTCCATACAGGATTAAAAAATCAAAATTTCAAGCCGTTCATAGACATTAAAAATTATTGGCATATTTAATTTTTGTTTCATTTTATGTTAACAGTTAACTTATATTTGTTTTTCGTCAAAAAGCTTTAATATTTAAAAAAAGGTTCGTCATATAGTTATATCCTATCAGTATAATTTTCTTAAAAAAAAAATGTAAAAATATCGATTATACATAAATACATTTCTACTAATATTAAGCACTATTTATTTTTATAAGTTTTGAAGTTCTAATGTTGATAAATTTCATCAAAATCATGAACATTTTCTGATTATTTTGTAATAGAAATTCATATTTAGAATTGTAATACCTGGCTAGAACATATTTAATTACAAGGTTCCAACGGTATAAAATACTAAAAATATATACTATTATTATACTATCTGCCTATTCAAATGAATGAGAAAAAAACTTAATAAAATAAATATTTTAATTATATAGGCTAGGTTTAGATATATTTTGTATATTTTTTAATAGCTTTACGAAATACATATTATGAGGGACCTTATATATATTGTATCGATTTTGTCGAAAACTAGTGTACCTACAGTAAATAATCTTGTTTCACCACTGGTTTTTGTTTTTCCTAATTAGGTAATTAGGAACAGTACTAGGAATTTCTATTTTTTTATTTAAAATTGCACTAGAACTAAAGATCAAATTTGAATACCAGGAATTATAACAAATATTGAAGAAAATTGCATGCAACAAAACGTTACACCTGACACAAAAAAATTACACATATTAACTATAAAACCAATAAACATTCCTTGCTTCACTCAGAAGGTTGATTTTCTGTTAAATTGTTAGTAATAATGTGCATTAAATACAACCAATTAACTAAGTAATTAAAAACAGTTAAAATCTTTAAAAACACCAAATGATACTGACTACTGACTATAGTGACTACAAGCGAATGAATGATTATATTTTTAGAGCTAAAATCGAGTGGTCATAATGTACCTACTATATTCGTATGGAATACAATTTAATATGCAATTTTAGAATGCTATTTTTAAAGGTGTGTTACAATATATTTATGTGGTTACAATTTGTTACATAATAAATAACATAATACCAAATTATTTTCAGGTCAAAATATTGACTTTTGAATGCCTAGGGGTAACGTACATCATTTTTAACATAGATTGCAAATAAAAAACACTTGCAAGCAATAATTTATTAATTACGTACAATTAAAAAAATTACCCATAATATGTTGGTAAAGTGTTAAATTATTACAAAAGACAGCAAACATACAACTTATATTTTTCCAATTTTAGAAAACATAAAAACAGTATTATAAATTATAATATTATCCCTTACAAGTTTATAAACATAATTAATATTATTATTATAATACAATTTCTGTTTAAAATAAACATTAAACATATAGTTATTATGCATAATAAATAAAAAAATATCTTGGTGTATTCATTAATATTTATGTATTATATTTAACAAAGAGAAACTTACCAAAACAGCCAGCTTTTTTCATTAACTTTTTTTTAGATAATATTTTCATTGCCTAAAAAAAATAATTTGAAATAAATATTATTATTTCACATTAAATTAGGTCATATATTATATAATACGTATATTAATTTTTGTAATTATTCACGTACTCAAAATTGAAATCAGTGGTAAGCAAAAATAATATTATTCATAAAATGTAATAATTTAATGATTGTTATAATATTTATTTAGCTGCAACTTTTTTCAAAGATATTTACAAAATAGACACAGTCAGATTGTATAAGCGATGATACGGGGGATACATAAGTACAATAAGCACACCATACATTTTTAAATTAGCATCCTTCATCAAAGTTTCAGTTAAATATAATTTTTTGTTTAAATGACAATGACAGAAAATCAATTACATTTTTATTAGTTTTGTCCGTGGACTTTCTCTCGGCGATAGAGACTAAAAAAAGTATATGATTAGCCCTCTACAGGATATTACATAACGTTTTTTGTGTCTGTCATTACCTTTTAGGACAGTAATAATGCTTCGACTATCAACTCCAGTAGCTTTTCTGGTTGGAAAGTGAATCTAGTTGGTACTTTGGGGGGTCAAAAGTAAAAATTTCCCAGTAGGTTTCAAAAGCACCGTGAAAAACAAATGAAAAATTAAGGAAAAAACGGGAATTTTCAAAATCCAAAATCGATTTTGGTTTTTGCTATTACTCTAAAACAAATGACCGTATTCATGACATTTTCACTGGTTATTTATATTGGCATTTTCTATACACGATAAAATT
>PVMI01071036.1:0-11712 GCA_008528875.1 Aulacorthum solani | reverse complement strand
ACTTTGTGTTTAAGAACATGGTACTTAGAGCAAATTGACTTTTTTTAGAGGCCAGTAAATTAAACTATTTAAGTGTATCTGTTAATGTATATATTTCATGTATTTTAATTGGTGTATAATGGATAATTTTTTTATTTATTTTACGTATATATGAATAAATGTTAAATAGTAGGCAAGTGTAACTATTATAAATGTTATGATGTACTTAAATCTACGCCGGGCGATAACCAACCTGAGTGGCGGGGCTATAAAGTTTTCACTCGTCGTGGCGGAACTATAACAAACCAGTACCAATAATATTTCTAACTTTTATTTTAAGAGGAAGTATAAAAACATTGTCTGTGTTCTCTCGTCGGTTTTTTACGATATTTAAATTTTTAAGTGAGTTATGTAAAGTATTAATACTTGAAAACGCTCATGACTCACTTAAAAATTAAAATATCGTAAAAAACCAACGAGGGAACACAGAAAATGTTCTTATCTGAAAGTTTGATAATAGGCCAATTGACTCTAATATGAAAACTTACAGCGCACTATTGAAACTAGTGAACGAAAATTTGCCATGCCGTGCGTGGGTAAGACGGAGACAACACATGCGGGTGCGACGTCGTCGTAATATTATTATTGGATATTATGTTGCGTCGATTTATTATCACGAAAAGATGTTGACATTAATAACCGATGTGGAAAAAAACAAACGTGTTCGACGATTTTCTGTTTACACGGTCGTCACTCGGACGGTCTGCTTTTTCCGTGCGTCAAAACTATAAATAAATCGAACAGAGTATAATATTATTATGGCCTGATAGTAATAATGGGTATTTCTATGAACGTCTTCCGATATAACCAATAGAGTTGTGCAACGATCACGACTAGAGAGACATGTTATTTTTAAACGTGGTACCCACCGTAGTATGGGAAAAATAAGAAGCACGATAAACACGTTTTCGCCGTAGTTCGCGCGCGAGTGCATTGTGTTTCTGTGCACACACTGCGTCGTGCGCCAGCCGAGTGTGTGTAGTTGTCGGTTGCCTACACAACTTTTACGTGGCCCCTTAACAAAAATAATCCGCGGTCTCGTCGTTGAGCTTATTGCTCCTTCTCATTTCTCTTACCGCGGTGTGCGCGTCTTATAATATTGCGTACCAAGTCGTGTATTGTCACAGCCGTCTATGTGTTGACTATATCAACGGTTTTGGCGATCGTACAGTCTATGGTTGTATCATTGTCATTCACTGGCGGACGAGCCGTTTGACGAGTCTCGCCGTTCGTGAGTAGTATCCGTCCGACGACGCTCGAGCGCTCGACGCCTTGAAACATTCGCATCCGCATCGCCGCCGACGCCACTGCGCCACTCGCGACCAATTCGTCGAATACTAATTACAGACACCAATATTAATTACCCGAAGTGATAATTATATTTGACCGCAGCCGTTCTTTCGACGGTTTAACGCTAATTCGTTTCCCGCAGTTTTTTCGACAGTTTTTCGTCGAATAACGTCTAATAGTCCCTCCATCTCCTACCGACGGCGGACATTCCAAAAATGGCTTCTGATAAGAACGTTCGAGCATACAAAGGTAATGTTTTTAAACCCGACTTCACTTAATTAATTGTCTTTATTATGCTTGACTTAAGAACGGATGCCACACTGATCTCGGTTCAGTTATCGTGGTTGAAACTGATTATTATTGTTGTTATTATTGTTAAAACAAACTGTGCTTGTATGTAGAGACATGTTTGAATCAATATATCACATAAATATAAATCCAAGACCAACGGCTAATTATGGTGACGGCTATTCTCGTGCGAGTACACATCTAACATATTATTATAATACAGTGTCTCGTTCTTAATAATATAGGTAAAAATTATATGCACTAAAATCATATTATGGATGTGAAAATCAATTTTTTTTTACTGAGTATGTGTTATTAGCTTGGTAGATTTAATACAGAGTGATTCACTCGGTGTAAGACCTTGGTAGCGTAAAACAGTCATTATATCAAAAAGTATTGACTTTTTCAATGATTTTCTTTTCGAAAGTTTTAGGTTCATCCTTTTCAAGATGCTTTTCTAAAAATGTATACTTTTAATTTTTTTCCATCATTAAGTACCTATATTTATTAGGGAAACCACATTAACTTTTGATTTTCAAAGCCTATACTAAAAATATCATACAGTAATAAGGCCATCATTTTTTTTATGAATTATTACATTCAAATTTTCATTTCAATCCTATGAAGAGATATATTTCCTTTAAATTAATTGGTTTTGGGAGGTTTTTGTGTGTAAATGTGTTGTACCAGTCACTATCTACAGCAGCAATTAGGTTTCTTATGCCCCAGGCTAAAAGATATTAAGTTTTTCAAATAAATTCAGTAAGTAGAGTGAGCTTAAGTTGTGCACCTAACTATAATTTATCATGCCCATTTGGCAGGGTGCAGTGAAGTTACCCCACTGCAAGTAATTTCGGAAATGTTCATAATAATGATTAATACTTATCGTTTCTAAAGACCAGAATTCATAACTCAAAGGTAACAAATTTAATATTGTTCAACCAAAAGGTCGATAATTGTGACATTATACCAAGATTCATTATCTTCTGTAGATACTAGATTATAATATCTACAACTGTGAAACCTACCTCAGATATTGGTCGGTCTAATATTTTGTACCTATGTGATAATAATATATACTCTATTGACTATCTTAAATAGTTGAAATCTTAGTAAACTTACATAGTCGTTTTCTATTAGTATGGTTTTAATTTTACTTTTATAATAATATTTTGAAGTTTAGGTGTAAATAATAATTGTATGATGATAATATTATGAATCATAAAATTAAATTAAAATTAAAATTAATTCATTTATGGGTATATTAAGGTGAATTATGTTTATGGAGACCAGATGTATTTTTTTGTAGCATTGTTTTTGTGTCTTTAACAATATACTGTAGGTAGCATTAAGTTCATTAAATTGTAAACTTTTAAACTCTGTGTTAAGAATTAAAACTTTTCTAATTTGAAATAACATAAAAATTCTATAATTTCCAATTGCCTACTTCATATTTATTATGAATTATTATTGTATAATCTTTGTACATTCAATTTATAATTCTGGATTTATCCTACAATAACAACATAATACACATTTTTTAAATTTTCATAATTTCAGTTAAGTACCTAAATGTCTTATTTTACTATTTAAAATCAAATGTTAGTTTAATATAAATAATGCACTATAAGTTGCATCAATAGCTGCAATATATTTAGTTTGAGATCAATTTGAGATTTAATTAGACAATCACATAATGTAATCAATCATAATAATAATACATTTTGAGGCACTTATAAACTTAAATAATTACAATTTTGTAAAAAAAACTCATTTCAATGTCATTAATAGGGTTTGAGACAAAACATTTGCCCCAGCATCTGCTGAATTTTACTAATTTTAGTGGTTTTTTAAATCTATTTTATAGTTTGTATGTATATTTTCTACTTTAAAACTACGCAAGCGATACACTTCAACAAAATCTAATAATGATCTTTGTAATCTTAAAATAATTATTTTAATTTTTGATTCAGAAGAGAGGGTTTAACCATTTTTTAAATTTTTTTCTGACTATTTAAATATTTTTCACTACTTATTTTGATGATTTTAGATACTTTGAAGTCTTGAACCATGTTCATAACCGAGTCACCCATATGTGTTATATTAATATTATTATGCACCACTATAATATTTCACTTTAATTATAAGTTCAGGGCTGTAAAAGATCTATTCCAAAATTATGATACTGTTTGATAAAAATTGTCATTTAGCAGATGTGCAAAATATGAGTGGAGGCATGACTTAATAAACAGGCATGTCAGCAAATTTTTCCTATCACTACTCATGTATGCCGCACACTTAAATGGTAATTTATAGTCCAAATACATTGGGTCGTTGATGAAGAATTCAAGATTAACTCGCTCATCTCATGTCTGAGGCACACTTTATTGCTCAGAACACTTGCTGACTGACATGCCTGTTTCTTTAGTCATGAGTAGAGGTATAACATGTTACTAGTAATACAGAATTTAAGTATAATTATTGATCAATGATCACATACCTCTTAGCAATTTGTTTTTAAATTCTCTGTTTGATTGCCACAAACCTACATAACCTTTACAAAATTCACTACCCATATACAATATGCATTAGTCTTTTAAGTTTTAGTATTTGATTATTGTTATTGTCATTAGTCTGCCATCACCTCATTTAATTTAAAATACCTTCCATACAAATTAAAAAAATACATTAACAGTAGCATATATTTTAGTTTTCAATACATATCATTGTTACCTACCTAAATATGGTTTTTTTTAAAAATAAATGATTGAAGTTCAAATTTGAACAGTTAGATATTTAAACAGATAATAACAATTTTAGTTATTTTTTGTAATTTAAAAATAATATTCTCGAAGACTTGAAACTTTTAAAGTACCTACATCAAATGTTATGTTTTTGAAAAAAATAAATTCAACCTACTATTTTGCTAACAGTTAAATATCAGTTACTTTCATAGCATGACCTACATGACCACCTTTTTATTTGTGGTCTTTTCAGTTATTGAGAAAAGTTACAGACATTTTCTACTTTTGACCCAAACATTTTTTAAATAAAACAATATCTTCATCTTCTTTTTACTAGATATTGATATTATTTTGTCCGATTACGCATGCTGAATAAACAACAGTAGAAGTTTTTTATTTTTAAAATTTTTTGTTCAGTACATCAGTGAAGTAGATAATTAAAATTAATGTGTTACGCTTATATTATATATTATAATTTTATAATATTTTAGTTGGCCCCATTTTACCTTATTGATACCTTAAAAGCTGGTACTAAATTCCATGTCTATCTTGTCACTGTGTGTACTAAATTCCATCTTGGTCATTAAAATATAGATACAAACAACAATAAACTTGGTTACAGTAAAGTTAATGTGAATAATATATGAAATAAAAGTATCTATATTTTTATTTTTTTTATTTTGTATACCGTAATAATAATAATAAATGTATACCTACATAATATTAATATAATAGTTTTGCATTATGTTGTATGTCTATTGTCTATACAATATAATTATATAAATATTGATAATATTATTCAATTGGTCTAGCTCCACAATGTTTTTTTCTATTATTATATTATTTAACTACCTAGTTAGGTAGGTTTATATTATTATTTTTATTTTTCTACTAACTGAAAAGAGAGATTTAAAATAGTAATGAATACCTTCTTGTAAATTATATATTTTATCTAATTATTATTTGAGAGTTTGTCAAGATCATTAACCATAGTTACTTTTTTTTATTTTAACTTTAAATTTTAACTAATATAATCTCAATAATTATTTTATTATATTATGTATCCATAAAAAAACAATTAGTGTCTGAGTTATTGATCTTTGTAACAAAAATTAATTTTGATAATTTCTAATTAATATTTAACGAATGTTTTGTTGATTTTTAGAAAAATAGTTAAGTAAATAAGTAGTTTTATAATTGGAAAGTATAAAAAAAGAAAAAGTGATTTTGTAATTTTAATTATTTATACATCAACTATAATTGAATTATATTAAAACATAATTGTATAATTAAACTACAGGGATAAGTGTTGAAAATGAAAACAATGATCTTTAAATTAATGCAATGAATGAAAATTATCAAAATAATGTTTCAGTCGCAGCAAAACAATTGGTAGCTTCTGCAGTTAAAACCTTACTACAAAGAAATAATCAAGAGAAATTACTTAAAAACATAGACATTATAAATGGTAAATAATCAGGAAACTATTTGATATTGTGAAATTTCCTATTTTATGTTATTTTGTTTCAATATAGATGGATTTTCTTGGAAAATAGTCGCAGGATTCTATATTCCATGCATCACACGTTTAGTTAATGGTGAACATGTGATGTTTGTATCTACAAGGATGGCCGAACATCTGCTACTTAAAAAATATTTGCATAATGTTCATGCAGATATTTATACGTCATGTACATCTGTGAAAGGATTTTTGATCACTGATTTGGAGGCAAAAATATTAAATTACATAAACGATAAACATTATAGAAAAAATTTCAAATACTTTGCAGGAATAGATTATGTCATCCGCTTAGAAGATTTTAATAATTTTTATATATTCTTAGAAGTATGTTATACGAAATTACTGTGCAATAATACTTCAAGTCACAAGGACAAATGTGGTTTTTTATTCATTGACTTTGATGTTGTACCATATTGTACTATAGATAGCCAAAAATATGTTCCAATATTCTTCTTTGAAGGGGAATCAGTAAACCTATTAGAATCAGCTCTAAAACTAGAAAATTGGAACTTGGCATATCTTAAGTTTTGTTGTAAACTTCTGGGTATAAAAGATCAGTGGTTTGATAGTGATTCTTGGTCGGTGGTCAGCCTTGATCATATCAAAAGTTTGTACCCACCAGAGACAAATTTTAAAGATTTTTGGTCAGCTCAGATATCTGATAAATATCTCTTTGATTATCATACATCTAAACATGAAAACCGGCCACGTCCTTGGTTCAAAGAATCGACTGATGAAAATACCATTCATCACAATTCAACAGCACCAGCACCAGCACCAAAAATACCACAAACCACAGAAGTGACAATGAACCAAATGGTATGTGTTTTATACTCTTTTTATTATATTACTTTTATATTTTTAGTTTTTTAAAAAAAATTGTTGCTAGTGTCTTAAATAATATGTATTCTTCTAATGTATTATTTACCTATTTTATGCATAAAATTATTTTTAGCATTAACTATTAAATATTAATAAATAATGTATCTATAAATAAATAGGTATACCTATCAATTAATAATTATGTGTTTCATACTTAACAGAATATTATATAACTGGGAAAGATAGTTAGACCGCTTTAGTTTTTTTACATGAACTTTTTGCTTTTTTTTGTTTCTTTAATATTACACCTTTTAAATTCTGAGCAGAGCGATAAATGTTTGGATTTTACAATGATGTGGGGGTTTTTTTTGTCATTACTTTTTGGAGCTGTAAAAATGCTTTGGTTTCTACTTCAGCATGTTTTTTGGTAGGTCAGTGAATCAAGTGGTACTTTAAGGGGTTAAAAGTAATATCTTGAAAATATGTATATTATTTGAAGTTGAAAAATCATAGGAATTTTTCTATTTACATATAAGATTTTAGAAATTAATACAAGAATTCCTATACGTTTTCTTACCTTTTAACAACAAAGAAGGTCTACCAGAAAAACCAATTAATTTTTTTCCGTTTGAAATTCACATGTTGTCGACATTGGATATTCAACCATAAATTTACTATTTTACTTTACCTAATTGTTTTTTTATATTTGTTTTAATTAAACAAAAGACCTTTGACAGTTTTTCACCAAATGTTTATTCTATAATTTTCAATAGCTACAACAAGAGAAGCAGGAAGATGAAGAAGAAGAAAAAAAAGAAGAAATAAATACTTCTACTCCTCTAGTTCAAGCACATGAAAATTTGAAAAACGCTGCATACAAGGTTAATAATGTTAAATATTCTAAGATTAACTGAAGCCTAGAATTAAATAATATTATTTTTCATACCTTTTTACTCACTCCAGTTTGAATTTAAAAAATGTATAAATTAATATAATTTATTTATTTTATTACAGGTCCAAATGGCAACACTTGAAGGAAAATCTATCCACTGCATAAATGCCAAACCTTACATATACTCAGATTTGATGGTGACCTTAAAAGACCTAGTCCGAATCATGTTGCTTTCGTGCAATGTTGCAAAATGTGCTCATGTCCTGCATAAATATTTAAAAACGACACTATTATTTGGAAAATCGTAAGTGTCTCTACCCCTCCTTCTTTTAATTATCATCATATTCCCTTAGCTCATCATTAGCATCCTACTTCTTGTGTAACACTGATTGAAAAAAGTTAGTACATTTCGTTGGTCCTTTGTTTGACAGTGAGCAGTTGGCTGTGTTACTGGAGAATGGACTCATCAGGTCAATGATCCCAGGAGACACACCTATGGTCATGTTACAAGACATCGCACAAGTGTTACCGAAGTTAAAGATATTGGTGTTATTACCGGATGAAGCAATTGAGAAAATAATTTAATTTAAAAAAATTACTTATTATGTAAATTATGATATTATATTTTGCTTCAAAAGAAGAGAAATCTCCCAGTGTTTTATTACAGATCATAAAATTACAGTTAATATAATATTATATGTTATATCACAAAATTGTGTGTAAAGTTAATTTTCCAGTACATTATTTAATCTAGTAATTGATCCACAAATAAATACTCAATACCGTATGTGTCAAGTTTAGTGCAAATGCACAATTATTGCATATATAAATGGTTAAAATGTATAATTTTACCTTAGTAATGTATTAAGACTATAAATGTTCGAATGAGAATATTTGAATAATTATAATGTTTTGACTGATATTATGATACAATTAACTTGATGAATATGATGGTTAATTATAATATTGTTAATAACACAAATACCACGATAATATATCATAACATCATCAGATGACAATTTTTTGTCACTCATACACAATAATTAATTTTTAATGCCATTTGAAGCATAAAATAGTATCTTGATTACACATAAAGGTATTGACACTTACCACTTGCCACTTGCGATGAACATAATTTTTATCCCTCACATTTTTCAGTCTTATATTATTCAACTTCAAAGGTGGTTTTTGGTAGTAGATGTAATCCAGTAAATTAACATACTCGAGAACAATTTTAAAATTTAATTTATCATTGTTTTCAAATCAGAAATACCTACTTCAGTCGTATCACTATCTTCAATATAATTTTTATGGATCCAATTTTAATAAACTTGAATGCATATTCTGATGGTTAAGTCACTCATAAGTCATAATACAATTAACTATTCTCCATTTATTTCAATATAGTTTGCGTTAGAAAAAATTACAGTATAAAAATATTATTATTGAGTTATGTAGGTATAAATGCAGTGGCGTAGCAAAGGTATGGCAAACTGGGTACTTAATTTTATTTTACCTTCAAAATTACATTTATTTATTATACATTTTGAAATGTGTATGATTTTGTTTATCTTGTTTATCGTTAAATTTGTGTTTCACTACAAGGAACGGTGTGTGCGTGTGCGTGTGTGGGTATGTGGAGTGAAAACGTATGAACATCAAGCTTATCGTTATCGGATCGCCCGTTGCCTGTCTATAAAAATTGTTATGACATGTTACGCAAAAAGGCACATTTCTCTGGGTTTGCCAGGGGCGCCAATGAGTCTTCCTACGCCACTGTATAAATGTATAAAAATTGTTTAGATGTGTAAAATATATTTATTGGTAAAATTTCAAATAGTAATAAAATTAATGTTATTCTAACAATGGGGCAAGGAAATCATCCTATCAACCGTTTGGAAGAAGTTTAAAAATATTTGTAACCAGTAGGCACAAAATGAGTGAACTTCTATCCTTCTCATCTATAATGAAATATACAAATAATAGTGTCATTATGTATTAAATCAAAAAGTAAAAAATGTAATTTGAAGACAAACTTTATTTATTAACATATGCAGAGTTCACCTATACACAATATTAATTTATCATTTTCAATCAATTAATTTGTACATTAAATTTTCAAATTTTAATATGAAAATACATTTTATGATGATATGTGTTATGGGTGGTTATGGCCGATTTCATAAACATTCACATAAGTTATTTTATGTCACTGCATAGTATAATGCCAAGATATAGACGTCAAATACAACCAGTGACTCCTCAGCCATTCAATAAATGTCATTTGAAATTGGCTGAAGACTATGCACAATGCACATGTATTCATGATAAATAATGAACCAATATACTGTGGCACTATTAGTACAACTCCAGATGAAGGAATCACTTTTTTTTTGTATTTCCTGGAGTTGAAAAGTATATGAATAAATATAATAAAATGTATTTTAAATAAATAATTAAATGATATATACTTATAGGTACTGTCTTATTCTACAATTATTTTAGTATAATTAGGACTGGATCAATATTTTTGTTTAATTGCACTTTTTCAAATGTTCCATCTTTAAAAAACAAATTTTATCATGGGTATAATGTTTAATACTGTAAGTTGATTATTTTCTGATCAATTAGAAAATAATTTTTTTTATTTGGATTATTTTAAGTTATTGTTTTTAAATCTATATACAAAGAAAACTGAAAGAGCATAAACAACGGTTTTCAACGAGATGTTAAGTATAATACCTGAGTGGTAACCGTTAATTGCTATAGTTCACTTTTGTAGGGCAGTTATAGCTTCTATTAGAAGATGTTGGTTTCATCCCTCCCAAGCCACATGGAGAAAAGTTGCAAACATCGGTAAGTTGACTTAAAAGTTTAAATTACCTTTGTAATTCATAATAAATTAAATGCCAGGCGATAATTAACACAGTAAAATAATGTTTTGGAATTTTGATATAGACTAGACTTTTGTTTTGTTACTTGTTAGTATTTGACTGTCTTGGTTTGTCAAAGGTCATTAAATATGAGTGGCCTATTTAACATTTTGAGTTCATATTTGAACAAAATTATATATTTAATCCAAGAATAATGATTCTAGGTGTTTTGTTGCAATTTAAAAATATTATTCGTAGGTTCTTAAAACTTTTTGAGCAGGTGTATTATTATATTTTATACACTCAATGACTTTTCAAATGTATAATTTTTAGCAAAAATGAATTTTAATTTCTGAGTACTGATGAATAGTAGTAAAAAATATTACTTCAACCACAATAATATCAAGTATACTTAAGTAATATTACATGGTGACAGACCATCTTTGCTCAGAATTGTTTTATGTAACACCGTCTATTACAGTGATCCACTTGTAACCTACTCCTACTGTGCGGCAGAGCGACATCCACTTAATAAAACTGTCTACATAGGTAGGTACCTACTAGTAAACTATTAATTTTCAATTAATTAGGTAATATGAATAGTTAAATAAATGCGTACCTACTTATTTAATAAAATTCGTAAATATAAATGTATCTCCACGATTGATTTTGCAATTATTTTATATTAGGGGCCTCGCAAATCTCAAAGGGAATGTATAAACCGACACGGCCCTTTTCTTTAATAACAATTGTCATCTCGATACGATGATTTATTATGATAGTTTCAGTCCGTTTTCTGAGGGTCACCCATGCCCCCCGGCCAACACGTGTGATGTCACCTTCTTACAAACGTACCTATATATATTATTTATTATATAGGAGTAGAAATAATGTACGTAAATTGTGGCACCAGTTGTATTAATATTACCCAGGGAACTTATATCGCTAAATTTGTAAGGCAATAATATAGAATTATCTGTTCTATATTCTACCCAATGTACCCTATTGTCGATAAATATATTAAACTAAAACATTTAAAACCGCTGAGTTATCTACTAGGATATTACACAAAAATCATAATTAAAATGAAATAACGAGAATGTAAATATTATATAGGTACCCCGCAGCCACGCCGCCAAGGCGAGGCAAGGAGCCCCCCACCCCCCCCCCCCCACCCCCCCCCCCCCCCCCCCCGCCCACCCCCCCCCCCCCCCCCACACCCCACACACCCCCAACACCCCC
>PVMI01071010.1:0-10865 GCA_008528875.1 Aulacorthum solani | reverse complement strand
ATAATATCGTATGACGTCTCAAGTCTGCGGGATTTAATTAAGATTTCAAAATTAAAAGTATGCGTAGATAATATTTAAATATGTCAGCTATAATGTTATAAATATTAAAAACAATTTCTTATTAAATACTCACACTAGTCACACTAGTCACACTGATACACAACAATCTTCTACATGTACCTATGTTGGTAATATACATGGATTTGTTTATATTTTTATAATCATAAATAACATTATAGGTATCAAGTTGGAATCTTAAGTAAAAGCGAATTATCGTTCTTAAAACTTTGAATTGTTAATATTTATAGGTGCCAACACATTAGGTTATAACATGCATAAACATTAAACGTGCATCTATAATGTAGTTTAAGGTTTGAAAATGAAGTTGTAAATTAAAAATATATGTAGCAAAAAATAAGAACTTTAATTAAATTTTTTTTTGGAAAAATAAGTACTTATCAAATTAAATTCCAATGATCATTTGAACTCCAAACATACGAACCTGTCAATATTTCATACCTTACAATTACATTTGTGTTACATAGAAGATACTATATAGACTACACAGCATAGGTACTGTTTATTTGTAGGTCCTTAGTTATTAGAAATTTAGAAATTGTATTAAATAGGTCACATACAATTAAGATACGCCATTTAACTAATTTATTACTAATACATACTAATGTTAAGAATACTTTCAAAATATCTACTTAATAAAAACATTTAATTGATCAATTTCAACAAAATTAGATACTTATACGTTCTAGATATTATATTTGTATAGTAGATACACTCGTAACATAATTTAATTTCCATAACTGTTAGTTCAAATAGTTTAGAAATTATATAAATATTAATAATACACAGGGTTAAATCACATGAAAAATGTCCAAACAATTGGAACACAATAAGTATACAATAGTTATTTAGTTATGACAGTGAACCAGTGCCTTACCGATGGAGTAAACCCCACCCCTTAACGATTTCTGAGTACGCAACTAAAGTGAACATAACCTTTATAATGTAATGACTAATTTATAATAAAAGTACTATTTTTTTTTATAAGTAAGATAATAAAATGCATTATTGTATAACTTAAAAGTTAAAATTAAACATGGCCAAGGACAATTTAACATGAATAATTAATGTATAATATTATTTCAAGTTATAGTTCAACTACAACAATTTGTTTTTAAAAATAAGTTTTTATATTTTATTACAAATCAATGAAAATAATAAAAATGTATTCATGCGTACAAGTATAGGAAATAATATAAAAGCTTATGTGTTTAGTGGCTTGCAAGTTGCAGTATTGCCTATATAGATTTTAAATTCCATAGTTTCAATCACATACAATTGTTTAATTTACTATGGAGACTATAATAGTGCCAACAAACTAACTTTTAGTATAATATACTAAATTTTAAAGTAGTTTGACAAAATAATTTGGTATTTATAAATGCGTATTATATCATATTAATTATTTACTTATGTACTTGTACTGCTCATGAACTTGAATATGTTAAATAATTATCATAAAAAGGGCAGGAAACTAGATTTTTATTTATGTTCATGTTCATTGGTTAGCATATTTATTTATTAAACGAATAAAAAATTAATTTATTCTCGTACTATAATTCTTGCAGCTATACCTGTTTGAATTAAATCTAATACAATGAACGTACATAATTTTGAACATAATATAATTCTTTTGAAATTGTTTCAATTGTGCAATATTGAAATCTTAGCGTTTATTTAAAAAATTGTAAAGTAAAAATTAAGGAGGGGAACGGTCAAACAGAAATGTTTTACGTGAATACGCAGTTCATAAATTTTCTAAATAATAAAATGTCAGTAATCTCTGACCTTGAATTCAGAATATGCATACTTTAGACATAAATATATTTCTTTACATGTATAATACGGTTTTGATTTTATGGTCAATAAAAAAATTGACAATCATACCGAACTATCTATCTATTTATATAAAAATGTCTGTCTGTTATGCCTGCCTAAATGTCTTGACCGATTTTGGTGACATTTTTTGGGGTGTGTTTGAGTGGTTCCCTGGAAAATTTAGATTCACAATTGGACCAGATAGGTCAAACCCGGGGAGTTGCTTAAACAGGGACTTTGAGAGGAGAAATATTTTTATTTTTTTGTGGTTTTTTGGTTGCCAGTGGTTCATAGGGTAGATCAGGTATACGACGCATGCATACAATTTAATGTTCACACATTGCCTACCAAGGTGGCTGAGTTGCATTTATAGCCGCTCATCGGTAGGTCCGCAATCAAAATAAAAATAAATAGATAAAAATAAAACATATTAATTATACAAAGTACGCATCAAGCAGGGTCCGCAATCCACTGCAGGTAGGTATAATATATTGCTTGCATTGTCACAATCAAATCTCATATAATGTTGGTATTTTTAAAGGGCAACAAAGTGCACGAAATCAGCTATAGTGTATTATAAAAGCAATAATTCTAAAATTGTACATCGAAAAGTTAAATTATGTACCTACAATGTGTACAATTTCATGTGACAATAATGTATGGTTGAGATGATCTTACAAAAATTTCTCACGAAAAGGAAAATCTAAGAAATTATGCAGGATTATAAAAGTACTCATGATCATGATCTTGTATCATGATGTACATACCTATCATCGATATAAATAGAATTTATTAAAATATTTTTATTTCAAGCGGAGCTATATTGACTTTACAGCAGATGTAATTTATTCATTACCTACTAATGTTATTTTGTAAAATAAAAAATTAGCCTACATAACATTTTTATAGATTGGAAATTTAACTAAGGTAGTATTTTTTTTTAAGTGGCATCATTCAAATTTCCTCATAATTATATACAACATTTAAAAAAATTCAAAGAAAATACATAGTTGAACGCTTTTATAAAAATGTAGACATTTTTTTTTTATTCAGAAATTAGAATTGTTTGTTAAACGCAGTAATTTATTATTACCTACTATCAAATTTAAAACAACCGACCCAGTGCATCACTTTTCCTTCTTTCTTAGTTCTTTAAAACATTTTATTCTTGAAATTTTAGGTGATAGTTTAAAAAACATAATAATATTATGGACATATTTAATTCATCGATATAAACTATAAAACATTGTTTATGAAGCAATTAACAGCAAAATCGTATATAGGCAAGAAATACATTTTTCAGCGACCACTGATAAATAATAATGATAACGGTTAACTAATGGTAGGTATTGAAAAATACAAATTTCGAAATTGGATTAAATTATTCAGGTATTAGGTATTAGATACGCTGTTTCACTTAAATGTATAACGAATGATTACCTAGTATTTGTCTTGTAAAATAAGTGTACTTTTTACATTTTGATAATCCTCACCAGTCATAAAATCTGTGACTATATTGGGTTTTAATTTACAACATAGTATTTACAATACAGTTAACTTTTAGTTAATTAGAGAACTAATGAATTAAGATTGTATAATATGGCGTTGCACTGATTTAGGGATTCAGGCAGGATGTTGGAAATCTCAACTATCCATTATGCGGGTATTGCACACATAGAAAAATTATTGTTATTTTAACAATTGTTACATTTTGACAGGATAAGTACAAATGTAGACTTACGTACATTTTGCTGTTGAATTAACGGCAAAAAAGGGTTAATTTAAATACATCTGTCGAACAACAAATTATCTTAAAATAGCAATAGATAATGATATTGTAATTTTACAGAAGTTATATTGTTAATCTGAACTTAATTGTGTCAATACAACACTATAATTTTTTAAAACAAGGAAGATATGCCCCTTAATTTAAATTATTTAAAATTAATTTGCATGTTTTTATTATGAATAGTTAATATAATTATTAATGTGTTTTATAAATATACTACATTATTACATATGTAATTATTATATATTTATAATAATTATAATAATATAATATTATAATATTTTTATTATTTTTATCATTATTATATATGTATTATATTGTATACTTGTATTCATATTGTGTTTCATTTTATGTATTAGTACTTTCTTTGATATTTATACTATAAAAATATGTTGTTGTACTATATTTTAATTATTTTGTTGAATAGAAAAATTGCATTAAAAAAATCTGACGTTTCCCTGTTTATCTGCCCATGAAACCACAACCAAATCAACTTATCATATAGATTCATTGACACAACATAGCATGGTATTATTTTTACGTTATAGTTCTTGGGGATTGATATTCATAGCAGGATTAATATACCAAAGAAAAAAATGTCATTTTAGGATTGAACCATACAGTTATTTCAACTTTTTATTTGGAGTTCAAGTAATAAATAATTGGTGTTCATTCAACAACTACGAAATTGTCGGTATAACTATAAAATGGAGCTAATATGTTACGAAAATGATGTTCATTCAATAACTTCAAAATAGTTGGTATAACCATGATATGGAGTAAAAGTGATATGTAATTGGCGTTCATTCAACAAATATGAAATAGTTGGTATAACTTTAAATGGGGTTAAAGTGAAATGTAATTGCTGTTGTTTTAACTACATTGGGTGGTCAATGGAACACTATAAGTATTTGGCTATTACTACTCTTATATTAACGAACTACTAATGTTATAATTACACCAATTGAGTCATAGCTCATAAGTAATATGCAAATGTGTATGAGATTTAATCAAATTATCAAATCAAATAGGTACAGTTGTCTATGTGTGTGTTCAGTATATGTGAGAGACTTGAAACATTTCTTTGAGGTTGATTTAGAAATTCTACAACACAACAATGATCGTTGTTGTTATTGTGCACCTACTTCGTAATAAATATTTAGTTAGAAACATCATAAGGACAAAGATAGCTATAGTACTTGTTATACTCTTACATGCATGATGTAGGTAAAAAAAACATTATTGTGAACTTTATATAGTTTGTTATTACGGACATTATGGACATAATATAATAGGTACACATTACACATATTATAAGTATATACAATTGACATCAAAATTAGATGCAATTACGGCGGTAACATACCCGCTACTAACACATACATATATACACATCAACCTATAAGCGTATTATCAAAAGTACAAATTAGACGGCCACCTTGAAATATTTGTAGTTTCCGGTGGATAAGACGTATAGTTAGTAATGATGTTAAATATATATGTTATGTTATAATTATGCGATTGTTGTAAGGGTAACATTTTTAAATTAATTTTCACAATAGGTACAATAAAAATTGCATGTGCTAATTAATTTTTTGAAAAAATTGTATCCTAAACAATGGCCTATTCACGTACATAATATATTATACAGCATTTCGAAAATATCTAACGTAATAAATGCCACACATCCATAAAAATACACAAATATAAAATTATTTCCTTAAGTCAATCTACGTTTTAGGTGCTTGTTGCAAAATTAATTTAAAAACTATTTATTTCGTTGTGTGACAAGAGCCTGGATACATACATTAAACCATACATTATTATTACTCTGTGCATTAAACATATGCTATTCCTATTATATAATAATAATATTGTAATACCTAACACAGAGCCGGTCACATAGAAGACCACTAATCGTTAGAATCAAAAGATTTTTTTCTGGTTCTGATTCGATAAAAGAAAAACGCCTTTGACCAGATATTTGACCGTTTTTATTATCTGATTATGTGAGTAGATAATTGTTTAATAGTTCTTATTAGTAATTACTTATAATTTATAAATTATAAACTTGAAATAAGAGTCATTAAAAGCTTGTTGTCATGGTTATGTAAAAATTCGGTTTTTGTATGATCGTAGATTAATAATCAAAATAGATTAGATATAAAACTTTTTTTTTTTCGTGTTTTAACCGACGACGCCACGGGAACTACTTTCGCAATACTTCCGCGACGCCGCCAAAATTATATATATAACTATATAAGGTACCTATTACCTACTATGATATTCTAATTTCACCCAACCGATGATTAGTTGCACCGAACTTTATGACAAACGATAGATTTAGTTAGTAAACAGGAAGCTTCCTATTATTCCTATTATTAGACTTAATGATGAAAAATATGATGAATTTTGTTTTTCCATCATATCATTATAGGCGAACTTCGTGTATTTATTTAAATTGTAAAAATATAATATACCTATATTATACTATGGTAGTTTTTAATGACTTCTGTGCCACGTAGGTTACAACTTAAATATTTTATAATAACTCCTGTGCGTCATATATTTTGCATTTCTTCCATATACAATAATGTACGTATACAATCTGTCAAATTGTATATGTGGTTATTCACCTAGTTTCTAATACCGAAAATAATTAGCGAAGCAAAGATACGTCACTATAATGATAGGGTGAGTTACAAACGTTTAAACAACCATGCCATTTTTAATTGACATTTTGTCACCTGATCGATATTCATTTTTAAATTTTAATTACTATAGGTATGATAGGATAAAGTATCAATTATTTTAAAAATCTACCTTTTTTTAGTTAACTACTCCAATTATGTCACACATAGGAGCTACAATATATGTGTTTACGAAAACCCCAAAAGAGTTTTTTAAAAGATTAATAATATTAAAATATTTGGAATTTATAATTAACAGCTAGATATTTTCTATTCAGATAACTCACCATATTCCCCGCATCAAAAGTTCTAATAATCCCGGGAACACCAAGTCGTCTGTACCGGCAAGCCATCTACGTCCAAACATTTGCATAGACGGCATCGTGGTAATTCGACGCCCTAAAAACAACAACACTAATAATAATTTGCATATTGTTATAATTTGTATAACTATAGTGGGTACTGGGTACACAGTTTAGGATAGTACCAATATAAGTAACCCAAAATAGGTACTTAATTGTAGCCTGAAGGGTATACATGTCTCAAGTTTCCTTGAAAGCTTCATATAGCATATATCCCCTATTTATCGGTTCTGTCTCTATATAATATACATGTTTATGATTACGATTTACTGCAAGCGAAATCGCTTTGTAGCCTGAATTATGGTGGTTATTTCAGTATTTTTTCTATATGGTTGACTATTCAAGTTTTCTAAAATATAAAATTAACAAAAAAAATAAAAATGTGTTGTCTTAATTTGATTGTTTAGTATAAGATTTGATGTTATTGGAGATTTTATTTGGAGTAGTCCCCATGAGACATTTAAAGTAGTTAATTTCATTGATTTGTACGATCACAATGACTAAAATAGAGTAAATTATTGGTCATTAAAATGTTTTTAAACTAAATGGGAATGCGAAACAAGGTCATTTGTATAAAACACGTCAGAAAGATTCTCAGTCACAATTAAAATATCGACAGTATAACTGTAGCATCCGTGCACATATACTATATAAAGGTAAGTATGCGAATTCTTATACATGAGAAAAAATGTGGATAACTCATAAATGTTACCTATAATCTATACATTCTAATATATTTTATCTTTTTGTTTTTGTTTTAGTTATACGTATACTAAGTTAATATAATATTATTTATTATTATTTGAATGTTACAATGTTCAGTAGAGGAAAAACAAATGTGTTAACATTCATAAATGAGTAAAATTGTTATAAGATATAAATTATATAGTTTATATAACACTTTATGAAGTTTGAGTTAGGTTGGTTTTGCGATTGAAGATACCTTGGATGGCCTTCACTCCGGTTTTCGGAATGAGCATGTTTAGTAAAAATAAACGATTTTTTAACATCTCGTTTACATATGTAGTTATATATTTTACGATAAGTCATTAATCATTCCTTATGTTACGAAAATATTCAACAAATGTTTAAGTTTTGGACAATCAACTATTATTCGTTATTATGAATTACATACCTGAATATTTGTTTTATATTATGTGATATTGAGAATAGAAATAATGTTAACTACTTATTTTAGATGATGAATTCTATTACTTCAATTTAAACTACTATATATATATTTTAAGAAGCACGTATTTATACTTACAAATATTATAGGCACAATATCATATAGTACCTAAAAAAAACGTTAAATGTATCAATTTTTTTAGAAAAAGTAGTGGTCAAAAAGTTTTATCCAACACTTTTATAAATCAGAATTTATGTATTTTATACAGGTAATTTTTCTATTTTATCACTAGTTTCTCTAAACATAAGGAAAAACTATCGAAAACCGTGACTATATTTTGAAAAAATAAAAGAAACTAGAAAGTGCTGTTTTGATCGAGCTCAAAACATGAACGTTATTTAAATATTCAACGATATAGTTACCATTGCTTTCAAATATCTAGCGTCAAAAATCCGTTATACGCCAAATTGAGTGAAAAGAGACAAATTATAGTAATACTTACCTACACAAGTTTTTAAACAGGTATTGTTATGAAACACTGGGCCTAATTTTTATTTTAGCTGTAAATGGCAAGTGTCACAAATCACAAATTAGTTATCTTAACAGTATATTTAAAATTTTTCTAACTACAGTATCTTTTCTGGTGGGAAATTGAACTTAGTTGGTGTATACGGGAAGTTAACAATTAAGACTCCCGGTAGTTTTCAAAAACACAAACATTGAGGTAAAAATGGGAATTTTTAGACAGATTTTTGGTGTAACTCTAAAGAAATGACCGTAGATACATAAAATGTTCACTGAATGTTCATATTATAATTTTCTATATTTTTTTAGACTTTTAAAATAATTAGTCTTACTTAATTGAATGTATAAGCTTTGTATAAGAAAATAGAATAACTGAATGTTTAGTTGGCAAAATTTACTTTTATACCACAAAAGTTAAAAACTATTATTTAATTTCTTAAAACAAGTTATATTTATAAATTGTTTTTAAAAAATCACTCATTAATAATAAATAGTAACTATGTTTGTGTATCATTTTGTTTTAATTTCAAAAAAAAAAAAATTAAAACTAACAATGTAATTTATCACAAATAATCTATATTTGAATTATATAATAAAGCGATAGGTATATTCTTAAAACTGGAAATAATTATTAATTATTTTAGCTAAATAATAATTATATCAATAACTGATAAATTATTTTTAATATGAACAGTTTTTTGTTATTGTTTATATATGTACATAAATATTGCACAATTAATCATTATTTACCTCTAGTTGTTGAACTTTAACTTGGAGTGTCATAATACGTCATATTGTGAGGTTTTATCGGATTCATCTCCTTTGAAATGGCTGCATCTAAAAACAAGTTAAAATTAAGAGCTATTTTAAAATTTTATTTTAGCAAATTATGTATTTATTATCAAAAGATTATAAATGATATAATGATTAGATATTTAGATCCATACCATAATATTGATTTACATTATTTATACACACGAATTACAAACATGTAAAAATATAAATATAAATATAAATAAATATATATTATTTTGTACAATTATTTACATATAGTTAGGTATATGTAGACTGAAGTATAGTATACAAGTAAATACTACATAAAAAATACACTTCTATAATTTTTCAAGCACGTGCAATAAAAGGGAAAATATTAATTCCGTAACTAATCTTCCTTGAACTATGTTTACTTTCTACCAACGAGTAAAAATGTTATTTGTAATAATTTCCGACATATCCAGTGCTATTATATTCGATTATCTATAGGGTATACGGAGTGATCTATTTAACGTATAACACTCATGAACACTAACGTTTTTTTGGAAAAAAAATATTTATTGGTATTTTTTTGTAGTTAATTATTTTTTAATTTTATACTCTTTAAGACAACATATATTTTTAATATCATATTCTGGAGCTGAATAATATTCGGAGTAGATACTTAGATTTATATAAAAAAAATAAATCAAATTTTGGACAACTAGATAGTTTATTAGTTATTAATTAAACATATACGTATTAGTGTTGAAAGTTCAGTTAATGTTAATCGTAGTCTAGTGAAGCAACATTTTGCGGCGTACCCCTGTAACATTCCACTTTATTGAACTTAAAACTAATATAGAGTTATACAACTATAACTCATAAAATATTTGTCCAATATCCGATTTATATGTATCTAGAAATAAAAATTTATGTCATCATGAAAAAAGATAAAAATATTGACAATACAATTTTTTTTTAATGATTGCTACTTACTTACGTTAAATGGATCACTCGGTATTATACGAGTACATATGAGTATATATTCATAACATCCAAAAATTCAAAGTTATTTCAATTGTAGTTGAATAATATATATTAATTGATAGGAACGTTTAACTTGACAAGCATAAAAATTCTAGATAAAAAGTTAAAAACATAAATAAAATTAAAATTACATGCAAATATTAATAAATGATAATAACTCAAAAGGAATCATCACTGGGTGATTTCTTTTATCTCTTGTTCATGTTATTTGAACATATTTCTATACTATAATACCAAGTATATAAGTCTGTGGTAATTTCTATTCTGACTTTTCCTATCATAGAGTAACAAAAATTAAAAATAAAGTAAACAAATTACTTCATGGTTCTAATCGAGGTTCTAATGTATATGCTTATGCTGATATGCATTTTCTATTGTATAACTTTTAGGTTAGCAGATTAACAAATTTAAGTACCAAAATGATTACATATTTCAGAATTATGAAATGACTGTTTTTAACTCTAAATTATTACCAGTGTAATTATAAAATAAAATATTAAATTTTGTACTTTTGCAATACTTTTTTTCTCATTCAATAATAGCTTAAACAAATTTAAAACATTTAAGATACTCTTTTTTTAACTTTTTTTTTTAGTTTACAAAGTACATTACAGCAATTAACATAAATAATAAAATAAAATCGATACGAATTTAAATTATAATCTAATCAA
>PVMI01070998.1:0-19801 GCA_008528875.1 Aulacorthum solani | reverse complement strand
AAACACATTATTACAATAATATTACTTAAATGTTTGTGTATCATAGCACCTATTTAAATTTTAAACTAAAGGACAAGTTATAATAGTGACGGTTAGTGATTAAAAGTATTTGTTGTGTAACTATTATAACATGCAATTTAGATGAGTATCTCATTGCGAGTTTTACGCTAGAAAAAATTGATACTTTATTATATGTTCTATATAGAAGGTACCCGCATTTAAAAACTATCCGTCCATCATTTAGCTGGTACATATATTATATCTAATAGCTTTTATCACGTTTTAATAGTTTAACATGTTTATTTACCATTCTGTGTGGAATCAAGTAAATGCAAAATAATAAGTACACTTATGATATAAAAATAAGGTGTTAATATTATTAGCATATACAACCACGACTTTATGGTAGGTACACGGTAACACACCTTTCATTGGAAATGTAATCATTGAATATCTACATTTTACAATGAGTTTTAAATTATATTTTGCATTGTAGTGAGTATTATATCAAATAATAAACGTACTTACATACCTACCTATACTGTATAGCGTACATTATCTGAGGAGTACAACAGAAACTTACGATAGCGATGCCTCGTAATTATTATCTAACACAGTAATACACAATATCCATCTAATACCAACCGCTGGCTGGAGTATAAAGAAGTGTTTTTATTACGTACGACGCACTCTTGCCTACGCGTGTAAGCATTAGAAAAAATTCTACAGGCCGTAAGTACAGTCGTAATACCATCGATCATCGCTATATGATGTAATAATACACTTATTGGTCAGTGGCGTAACGCTGCAACACTAAAGATCATTCTCGGGGTGGTTTCGACAAATCGTAAACGAATAAGTATAATAATACGCATCGATACAGAATAAAATTGATCGATAATTAACCCGCTGATCCGTTGTCCGGAAGAGCTGCCATGCGGCATGTACAACACCGGATAAGTCTGTGGACTGCGATAGTGTGAAACTTCGGCGACATTAAATAATTATTAATGCATTAATGAAACGCAAAAGTATGCAGTGTGTGTGTAAACGATCTACAGCCAAGTCTATCGCACTAGTGCTTCTGAAATTTGGTACGTAATTCTATACCAGAGGATGTGCACCTCGAAGCAATTTTTGAAAGACAGGCTCACACAAGGATTTTATGGTTTACGAAAAACGAATATTTTTTCTTTTACATTGGTTCCATAAAATAAAACAGTTATAATATAATTTTATAGTAGGTTTATAACAAATTATAGATCTGTATTTTATGTTTGTTCCAATCCACCCAAATGTCAAATTACTGTGTTAAAAATATGTGTAGTTCTGCACATTTAACGGAGTTTATGACATTGTAAATCCACTAGCATTATTTAATTACGGGCAACAGAGAATAGAAGCAACTAGTTTTATAGTATAAAATATGTACTCTTGACACGGGACATGCCAATTATAATAATATGTGTATTTTTTAACGGTTACAATAATTAACTCGACTGAGGGATTTACCTGATTTCAGGGTAGTGGGTTCGCGGCCGAAAGGGTGAAATTTGATTTCTTCGTACCAGCTGTCCACCGGTTCCCTGCCTTCGATCCTGTGGTTGGGCAGCGACGTCCAAGAGCAAAACAAGTTCTCACCATATGACGACGATGGTCTGTGCTCCAATAGACCTTTGACGCTCAAATAATTCGCCCATTCTTCTGCATATTTACAAAGCTGCACGCAAACAGATTTTCAAAGTTAAATTTATATATTATTGATCATTGTGACGAGGATGACAACAATATAAATGGCATCCAATACATGTATGTACTAAGTGCTTGTTATAATATTATTTATTAATATCAAAAAAATTTCAAGCGGTTTGTATATTATTTTAAAAAATGTTGCGATGCAATAAAAACTAATTGATTAAAACAAAACTAATATTTAAGTAAACATATAGATAACAAGTTATTTTATTTTTGTTATATAATAAAAAATCGATTTGCCAACTAACAAAAACATGAAGTATGAACCCACGGATTTGTGTATAGTAAATTGTAAATCATTACTTCCAATTCAATACAAAATAAAATGCAATTAGTATGACTTAAAATAGTTAATTTTTTTATAATGAATAAACTATTGTTCTATAGGTATCAAAACAACTTTTGTAACTTTTTGTGACCTTTACAAAAAGAGTTTGTGTTTGGTTAACATAACGGTTACATATAATGTGCAAATCAAATTATTACGAAAATAATATGAAAACATAGCGGTACATAATACACTTCAGTCTTCATTCAAACATTCAAACTATAGGAATTGAAAAACGCAATTCAAAGATTAATTATTTAATGCCGAGACAGAAGTATAAAGAAAATATAAAAACATATTCTGTACTATAGATTTGTAGAGTAATGCAAATTAGTTGAACTAGTAAATGCAAATTTTGATTTTCCATTCACTCATAGCATTAAAACGAATACCTACGTTTTTTATTTACTTTTTTTTTACACAGGTACGTCAATCATGTTTTAATAATAATACACGTGATAATAAAAAAGTAAAGTAACAAGAGAAACAAGGAATATTTACATTAAATATTTTTTTTAACATTTTGTCTGCTGACCACGAAGTGAAAGCACAGTTGTCACGTTTTATTATTATGCGGTTTTGTTTCCCCCTACTATATAGAGGTAGTTTGTACTTAACTTCTGAAACCCCATCTACTATACGACGGCCGTTTTAATGGCCTTCGTTGTACAAGACGAGTGGATGCATTGTTGTCGTGTCAACGAGTAATCTATCCAAAATATTTCTATTACGAAGTTCAACACCGACATTACGATGTGGAAAGAGGAAAAACAAATTATTATAGCAGTAGGTATGGTAGAAATAATTTGGCCAAGAAAGTATTTTCATAGATTTCTTTCAGTTTTAAAATTGCACACGATAAAATAACACACTTAAATAATACAATCACATATTATTTGCGTAGGTGCCTAATAACTAATGAAATGTTTACACATGGATACTAACTTTTTTACTCAGGATCATTGGAGGAACCGTGTGTTTTTTCCTGTATTGATTGTGTGCATCCAAACATTCTTGTATAAATGTCTTGTTGTCGATAATAATTTTTTTCTGCGATTTTACAGCTGTACATCTCTAAAACAGATTACACAAACGTTTTATTTTATAATATAAACATAATATAGTAACAATATTTTAAACATTGTCGATTATGTAGTACTTAAATATGTTATTGGTATTGCATCAATATAATTTCAAAAAAATGGTTACCGATGTATTATATTATATTTAAATTAATTATAATTTTCTATGACTATTAGTGTACCCAGGTGCTTATATATTTTATAAATAAATTGTTCATAAAATTTTATATTTATTTGAATAAATAATTGTAATTTATTAAAAGTTTTGAAAGGATATAGGTAGGTATAGAATTTTTTATTTTTACAAGAAATACACAATCTATACAATTAAGCACAATAAGTATATGTGAGATTTGGGTTATAAACATTATGGGGTTACGTGAATAAGAAGCCACCCATCAGTAGCACTTAACTTGTTATCATTATTTGATTAGGCTTAGGTTAGATGATCCCTACATCATCCCTACAACGGGGATTTCCAAGAAGTGACAGGATATGTAAGTCTTTTATTAGAGGATTTTCATGATTTTCTAATTTATTATAAAATCGTTTATAAAAAATAGCAGCTTCTTCTTCTATTGTTGTTATACCTTGGGTATAGAATTAAAAATATTTTTTGACATGTGTTTATGATCATTAAACATGACGGTCTGTAGAACATGGCCGACACAAACAACAATATAATACCTATACATAAAATAGTAACCAATGAATACCATATATAATAATATAAACTATGATCTAATGAGTAACGATACCGGTTTTCTATAAAATTAAATTAAAGATATTAGTAGATCGTTAGAACTGATAAAATTGTGATTAGCTTGTGTTTTTATTGTCTCTGGCGATTTTTTTTCTTACAATCGTATCTACTTGTAAAGATGTCTATCAATTACAACAATCGCCTTTTTTTTATCAAAACACAAAAGGTTCCAATTGCAATGCATATATAGGTGCACAATTCTGCATTCAGCACGCAAAGTTTTCCAGTGGCGTGATTAAGGACACACGTGTAATAAATAAGTTTTTATTTTATTCAATCAAAAAACTGACATAAATGTCCTTCTTAGTTTTCGCATTTTAAATGATTTTTGCACAGGAAAAACATTCATGCAGCTGTATGTATGCCGTGAGTTGGTTACCAACTATTTTAAGCGATGATTTCGATAAGACTCAATTCTGTATCTTAAGTAGATAATCATACACTTTTATTTTCAGTAAAAATTGAACCAAAATAACCACACAGATGTGTTTACCTTTTAAGCTTTTTACTGGCATTTTAATAAACATTACATCTTATATAATGTATTTTCAAGTTAAACATAAATCCTGCAGCAAATTCTTTTCTATCTCTCGCAACTAGTTATGTATCTATATACTTAAGGTAATATTATACTTATTTGATTATAAATTTAAAAACGACAAACCATATTATTATGTTACATTATATTGTTAATCCACAAATGCAAGCTTGGTGATTATGCGTCCTTGCGGATTTTCAACAACATGATCGCTTGTGCAGATCTGTCGGAATTGTATGACAAGGTTTTTATATATTATGTGTCTCAATACTGATACGTGATCACAAGGTAGTCGCACGAGCGTATATCAAACATGCACAAACGTCACTTTCGTGATACTTTCAGTATATCAATCAGAAGTTTAATTAATACATCCTATTACAGTCATGCCTAATACATATTAAAGATCACTTCATTGAGCTATGGAATATGTATAGCTATACGAATACGAAAATGACAATATTTTAAACACGTTCGTCAATAAATTTTCATGACAAAACTTACATTTCCGCTTTCAATTTGTAAAAGCACATCGAGAATTTATTGTCCTGTTTATATTTTACACCATAAGACACTCTAAGCTCCGTACCTATAATTCATAAGTGTACGTGCAATGGATTCAACTATTGATATGAATTTTTTTTTTATTTATATATTTTTTTTAATTAGGTCTGAACATATTATAGTATTTATTATTATAAAATATAAATTGAAAACCGACTTTTACTTTAGGTAGGTATCGTATTAAGTATTCATATATTAACTTCAAAATTCACGGCCGATATTTTTAATATAACATTTTACTCAAAAAAACTGTAACCGGAGAAATTTAAGATATTGAACAAAAACCCAAAACGATGTTTATTCTCTGAATAATAATATTTATTGAACTAAACTTACTTGTTTGTATGATGTTTTTAACTCCGGTGACGAAGTTGACGGCGACAACGATGACAGGAAGTCGTCAGATCCATCTACGAAAACAAACAAATTGTATATTATTCAAAAATAAATTTTAAGCGATGTAAATATTGTTATTTTCGGACATCCTCATCTCAAGTATATATTAATTTCACAGCAGTGGGTAATAATAATGATAAAAAAAAACATTGGGACAAATTGGTTTAAACATATAGGTAGGTGGGAATTATTTCTGGAACGAAATTGGGAAATCAACCGTTGCGTGAAGATTAGATAAACAATTGTCAGAAGTTTTTCAATGTCATTGCCATTTGCCACGAATATCACGGAAAATAGCATTTATGTCCTACGCCAATTTGTTTGAAGATTAGTGCACAAGCAAGGAAATTGCACATACACACGCGTTACGTGTGAATATTGACCGAGGAAAAACTATTTTACTTTTCAAGAAATATAATATACCATTAACCATCTCAATACTGTTTATACGAATCGGATTACATTCTTTATACACACCCAATTTGTTATCAATGGTTTCTTCAATGTTTTTCGTTTCAGAAGTCACTTTTCTCTCTGTTTTGTTACCTCGAAACGTCTGCACGGTTTCTTTGGTCAGGGTTTCAAACTTGGGTTTCTACGAAAAAAAAACAATAAACTTCATCAGCAAAAGAATAATATTTATCAGTTATGAATCAATTAATTAATATACTGCTAAATTTTAAATAAAGACTATAATCGACTTTTATGTGTTTGAAATATACCTTGCATCACATACTGTATACCTACTGAATTTCAAAGGTAATTTTTGAATTTCGATTAACTATGTCCGGTTACACAAGATTAAAAAGTAAAATCTAACTACTGAATCGGCCATCCACCGGCGGTCAGTAATTCGATTGGTACCTACAGATGAGTTATGTAGTCTTATAAAATATAATATTTAATAAGGCACCTGTCCCAATTTTGAAGGGGCGACAAATATCCTCCGTTCCGTTTTTCTGGTCATGACTACTCGACTATGACCCTGATTGAAGTCATGCCCGTGGGTGGAATCTTGGAAAGATGTTAAGTCGATGGAACTACTTGCATATCTTTGTCTCGGCAAACAACGTAATCTAAAAATAAAATAAATTGTTTCCCAATTTTAATTAAGCCAGACAATTATAAATACATTTTTTATATCGGCTATGTTACATTTTACTGTCGCAACTTCCTTTTCATAACAGTCATTAGTCAAAACTCTTAACATACATTATACATAAGCTTTATCAGACCAAAATAAATATGATAATTTATTGAAAATAATTAACAATTAAATGCTTAGATTAAAATAAGCTCGTTAAATAATAAATAGTATTTTAAAAAGTGAGAAAGATTTGAAATCCGTATAAATCGTATGCTCAAGACTTGTAACTCGTAAGCCAAAATCTTATAACCTATCTAAGTAATAAGCTAATCTGTAACTATCTTCTATTGAGTATGGGGTAGGTACCTATATTATTTAGGAAATACATTTTTTGTTTTTTAACAGAGCTCCGATTACATATGACAAATTTATTATTTCTTTTATACAATATAGTGCCAATACCTATTTTATACTAAGTATATTTTAATTTTAGAATATTCATAATCTGTATTATGCTTGTACAATGAGGAATAAGCGAAAATGTGGTGACACTTTATATATATATATATATTAATGAATAACGCAAGGAGGGAGGAAAGTTATCTAAAAAATGAAAACTTCTACAAAAAACTATAGCCCGCTACTCGATATTTTTCCTCTACAAGAAAAATCTATGAATCATAAATATGTTTTTGTTAACAAGGCAAACCATAAACGTTACGAAAAATCGGCCAGAATCAAAAAACGTGTATCCAGGACAAAAATATATTTAAAAAAAAATATATATTACATTATTCTCGAATTGTGCAATAGATTAATACAAATTAGTGTCTATGTATAGCCTTATACTATAATATTTTTCGGAATTTTTTATTGTTATTAATGTCCGAAGTACCATCTCCTATGGTTCTAATAAAAATGCATTAAATATAACATTTTAATTAGACTTGACTTCACGTGCTTAAATGTTACTGACTCTTGGCATAAAATCTAAAATGCATGTTATAATCACTCGACACATGATGTTTATCTACATTTTACACTTAAAAACACTACTTGGTACCTACTGACGTTTAAATTAGTTTTTATGTATGTAGTTCTAACGTTTTTGTAAATATTTTCTCGAAACACTATTTTAAATGCTTACTGTATCTATGCTACTATAAAAAATAAAAATTGTTATTTTAATAGGTAGGTAAAAAATATAAAATATACTCTCAAAGTTACATTTAATGATATTGATTAGTTTGGTTATACATCTTATGCCCACATGTTTTTCAGTAAAAATAAATTTTGAATTTTTATTTGTAATTGTACAAAACAAAAAAAAATATTTTTTCATTTAAAAAATTGGCATCTTATATGATAATATATTATTTTCTCGGGTGGATTAGTTGGTTACCCCCCTAGACATAGACATAGTCGTAAGGAATATAGATACTTAACAGCTAACGCTTTGATATATAAATTCAGAATATGCCCATTTGATGATAAGTCGCCGTTACACATCACTTCTAATATTTATATCTTAACTATTAACATGCAGTGTAGTAATAATTGTTCTGAAATACAAATTAATATACATACATACAATTATTTTGAACTTTTCTGACTGTATCCGTAGGTAACTAAAATTAACAATATTTGTAACCTATTTTTTTAGAAAAATTCGTGAACGGACGATTACATGAGTTTTGGACTATAAAAATTGTTATTTATTTATTAGCTTATGAAATGTGTATTTAAATAGTATATAATTAAAAGTATATAATATTAATATACCATACACACTAACTTTGTACTAAATAATCATATACCATATTACATTAATTATAATTATGTTTGTTAAGAATATTAAGATGACTATTTAATTACAACCTTTATACTTGCATTAACACTATTAATAAAAGAAAACGAAAAACGAGAGAAATTACGATTTGCAATTGAACAGAAAAAAACTTACTACCTACGTTCATGCTATAAACAATAAGAAACAAAAGAATAATTGGGTACAACAGTTACGATACTTCTAAAGTTATTGTAGTAATTTAAACCGCCCAACAAAATACATCCTTACAAAAATTAATAGAAATCAATAGAACTAAACATTACTTTAATTTTTGGTTTGATTTCGGCCAAATTTTAAAATAAAGACGAAATAAGTAAATACGAAAGATTAAAATCAAACATAGGTAATAATAATTATATTCAGTACGAACTACTAATACAGTGAAACGTGCTCATGTTTACCACCATGGAAATTGAATGATCCTGTTGGTTAATGAGTTAAGAACATGTTCCGGTTTTATGATTCGTAAATTATTAATATACGAGTAAGTAAGTACTGTAATTCTAAGATTTCTATTTAATATCCTCTTCATCTTATGTTATTTATACAGATGGCTATCTGTTTAAATCTAAAACTATTATTTGGACGATAAGTAGTAGAATGTAAATAATACTTGTAGAATATTTATATAATTAATATACTTATTTAATAAGATATTTTCGTTATACAACGAGCAGTTAGAAAAATTGATATTATAATTATGAATTATGACTGTTAGTGTTAACAGCTATATAGTTATCATCAGTAAAATATACAACGATAAATATATTATACATACGCTTGATTATATTATTTTCAGAGAAAATTAATTTGATAAATTTTACTGACATTTAAAATTCTATCGCAAATTTACCATTTTATTATTTTATTAGTAAAAAGTTTGGTTGTTACTTAATAGTTGTATGAAACGACACACTAATTGTTCGAAAAAATGAATTTATTAAGAAATCCGTAATCTGTAGATAATTAGGTCATCAATTACTAATACTACATATGAAATCTCCGGCTTAATGATATAGATTATAAGAAACAATTGTTATTAGACAAAAAAAAATCACATTAGTAAATAAAATGACTATTTTAACAAATTAAAATGCGATCTATATAGCATTAGTACAATAGTTATAGATGTCTCAAAAAAAAAAAATTAAAAAAATGGTTTGAAATTTTGATAATACGTTTGACACGAAAACTCAAACTTTAATAGGTACCTATATTTCAATAAAAATAGGTATAACCATGAAAATTAAATAATCCGAAACAATATTATATCATACATTTTTAGCTTTTAAAAATATGCTTTATGAATAGGTCTACACTCTACTCATATTGTACGATTAATGTTCTAAAATGTGTGTGTACATATTTACGATAGTATGATACACCGATTAATTATAAGTATATTCCGGTGTTCTTGATAGGTAACTATATTTTTTTCGAGTTAGGCCGGGAACGAGTAAAATACTATATTATATTACATTTTTTTCATCGCAATGTGTTTGTTACGATACAATCGTCTATAAGCAGACGATCGAATACACCCATAAAAATGCACTTAAAAAATGATAGAAAATATCAATGAATTAGGGGTACTAACCTGTCGACCACGTCGGGTCTAGACGGCGGTTCTTTAATCACCATATTATTGTTATTAATATAGCATTTGATTAATTAAAAAACAATACAAAACGCACGGCGCATGGTAAAATAATTAAATTTACCTATAATTATAACCATTAGGTACTAGTGTCTAGTACTACCATATTACTACTACTTTAGGTACTACTATTATACACTACTATTACTAGTTACTATAATACTATAACAACTACACCGTTGAAATTTAATATTGTTATGATTGCAGTTATTATTATTGTTATTATTTTGTGTTACTGTTATAACCACAAACACTGTAAGATCGGTAAATATCGAAACGCTTACGCGGTGTATATATAGGTAGGTATAATAATACAATATTATTCGCGCCGAATTCGAACGGAGTTTCGTCACCGACCGAGCAACGTACCACTTTGACGTGTTGTAGGCACACGCAGATACCGCGCGAACCGCATTTCAGCGAGTGATTACTGCACAATGAGCAGAGTCTTACTGCGGCCTACCTATACTATCGGCCACAGGTACCTACGACTGTAGTTGTTCCGAATCGTCGCGCACCTGTGCGCATGCTCTTTACCAAGACTTTTAATGTTTTTTTATTATTATTATTTTTTTTTTTTTATTGTTAAATTTTACTTTTATACAATGTAGAGCCACCTAGTATAATGTGTATTATGATTAAACGCTCATATTATTTTTTCATGTGCGATATTTTTTACCGCGGTGCACCATACAATACTACTACTACTACAACTACTACTACTACTACTAATAATAATAATAACAAAAACAATTAACAATAATAATAACTTTAACGAATTATGAAATGTGACTTTAGATTATGTACACAGATAGTGTAGGCAGCATTTTTTCTGTTTTTAATTGGAAAGGTTGTATTTTTTTCCTAAAACCACATACATCCATTTCGAATATCTAGTCAAATAAACAACNNGACTACATTGCACATTATTTATTTAGTTACGGGCTAGAAATAAAATTTAATATTATACAGTTATTAAACTGTATAATATTAAATTATTAAACATTTATTAAACATGATTTTCGTTCAAGATTTAATGAAATATTATCAAATTTAATTCCAAGCGACGAGAAGTGTCAAAAATCATAATTTTGATTTTTTTAGATAAAAATTATAACCAATATGGAAACAAAAAATGGAAAACAGTACCCACAATAATACAATACTCAATGTAAACAATGACATCGGAAATAATTTTATAATATTGCAATAGCGGGTTTGTATAGGTATTCATAAATGTCAATTAAAACATAATAATTTGCAAATTATTTATAATAGCTAGATTTGTTTTTCTGTGCACGCTTACAATAGGATGTAATTATACATAATTACTAGTTTTTGAATATTGTTTCCGTCGATATCCTATTATTCTAGTGTTGTTTTCGCAATTACAATGTGCAAAAATTTGTTTACGTTTAAATGTACTCCAATATTTATGTTTTGTTATTGCTGTATAGAGTACATATTATAATTAAGTGTATTTCTATAGTTTATACGCCCATGTATACCCAATTACAATTTATGATTATTGCGACTGTGAATACAATTTTTTTTTTAAATTTACTCTCGAGCAAATTATTGAATAATGTGTTATTAACTTAAACCATAAATATGTATAAAACAATTATTACTAATAGCTATAAACAATGTGAATGGCACTTACTGAAAGATACTTTTTTGATAATGAATAATAATACTTACGCACATATTATGCTATTATAACATAATATATAGTACAAAATAAATAGCTATAGTGTGTAAGCACTTTTATGTTGTATTCGGTCTTACATTATAATGGTACCAATATAAATTAAACGCAAAATAAGTACTTAGTTAAGTTAATATTTTTGTATAATAATATAACGGCCTTTTCAATAAGTATAAAAATCAAAAACTAATGGAATTTTAAAAATTCAAATTTTTTTTAGATGATACTGTGTTGATAAAATATATTAAATAGGTCATCAAATCGTTGTTGAGTAGTTTTGAAACTGTAATTATTAAAAATGATTTTAAAATCAATAATTGTATGAATAGTTAAAGAATTAAACTTTATCTATATTTAAGTTCAAAAAAAAAAAAGATAAATAAAACGTGTTTAACTGAAAATTGTTGATACATATATAATTCAAAGCAAATAAGAAACTTAAATAAATTTTCCAAATCAAAATTGCTTAATGTACTTTTTTATGTATCTATAGGTTGCTTATTTTTAAAAATATAAAAATATGTATTTAGACATTTATTCAGGTATTTCGTGATGTACAATCATCAGAAATTATTATTATTGTGTAACAGAGTGTTATCTATGTTTATAGTAAAATAGTTCACACGGCACGAAGCGTACTAGCAAATACAAACCTATTAAAAACATCCATTAATATAATATACTAAAAATACGAACCTATATTACAACATATTGTAATAATATTATTATCTCACGACTAAATATCAAACATACGTCATAAATTGCCGTGCCAATTGTTTTCAATAGAAACACAAATTGATCAAATTTGATTTTCTCAATACATGTATGTTATCAATTTATAAATAACCGATATTTGAACTGTCACAAAAAATACACAAATTCTGAATAATGAAAACAATATTATTTTCAGTTATTAAAAAATTCAATATTTTACAATAGGTACCCCCATAATACTCATTGTATCTACGAGTTTATTTGATCAATTCAGTGGTAAGAGTCGTATCACGTGTAGAACACGGGCTATAGAAAATCTGAATTCCAGTCTAACCATATTATTATATTATTATCATGGTTTGTTTCGTAGCGCAAAAAAAATACGAAGAAAATACAATATCAGTGACGGGTATCAATTATATTTTCCTGAATAGAAGCCAATTATTAGACACCCATACGATTTGTCACAAGTGTCATGTATAGGTACTTATAATAAATATATAAATATATTATTTTTCTGTTTTCACTTTTCTAGTCCTTTCAGAGTGCGCGTTTCCTACAGCAGCTCAACGACATAAATATCCTATGACCAAACATTATTATAACGTTACGAAACCGCCAATATCAGTGTATAAGTAAATCACGCGTTGTTATATGTTATAATTTAAAATGCATTGTTATATTCGTAACACTTAAATCCATTAATTAGATAAGTGCAAAGCTAAAAATCTACTTTTGGAAAACAAGTTATAACCGTTTAAAACCTCGTTTTTTTACATTTTATAGCACAGCAATCCGGTTACCGTAACCGAAACCTTAGAATTAATTTCGAAAACGTTCATAAAATATATAACCTGAAAATTATTGATAAAATAATTTTATTTTTTTACAAACAGTATATTTTCTAATTTATCGATTATAATTTGTAACTCACAGGTACCTAACTAATGACTGAATTCCCCCCCCCAAAAAAAAAACTTAAAATATGCATTAGAAAATTAGTTAAATCTGTTAAAATGTATAAAAAGAGTAAAAATTAACTGAATTGATGGGTTGAACATAATAAAATATTATGTTTATTACTTTACAACCTTCATTATATTGTTTTTGGAACAAAACGATGTGGTAAAATTAATACCTGTTAAAAAAAATCCAAAATCTTAAAGACTAGGTGAGTTTCAATGAAATTACTGATAATCAAGAATAATATTTAAAAAAGCCTCAAACTGAAAAACCATTGACAAAATTATAACTGAAATTCAAACAATTTCAAAAACCATATACTAAACTGAAACAAAAAGATTTTAAAAACAATTTTCATGACCAAAACCAAACAATTTAAAAAAACCATTATTCTCGTGAACAAAATTGTTAAATATATGTCGGTTTCAAACTAGGATTAGGTGTATATTCTCATAAACCCTATATTATTATCGTATAACTATACATAATACATATATACTACCACTACATACTTGAAAAACTGCCTTTATGTTAATTACATTTATTATTTATACATATAATTGTATCGGGAGACCACCGCAAGTTAGCGGCTTTATATATGTATGTAGCTCTGCACATAAATTGAACACAATTGACTACAATTAATAAGTGGGACGATGCGATGATATTATATATTTCTCGGACCTTCCCCGGAACAGACATTGATGAAGGCTGTGTAAAAAAACAAGAAAAATTAGAAAGAAAAAAAAACTACATGGACCCGAATTACGAATTATTGTGTTGCAGATAGGTACCGTTTTTATTTCTCTCGTCTGTCGCGGTCGGGTAAACGTTGATGATCACGGGAGCGTTGGAACAATTTTTCTACCGACGGTCACTATAATATTATATTATTTATGCTGCACTACGAGAGTAGTACCTACACGTACGCAACGACTCCACTTGGACCGTAATGATCGTTATACTCCATTATTATAATGAAAACTGGCATGAAGGTGATGACCGCCGACGCCGTCGATCCGAGAACATACACACACACACACACACACACACACACACACATATATATATATATAATTTATTATGTATGTATGATAATGGCACTGCACCGTAACGGTATATTATATTGCAGCGAATCACTCTATATACGATGATAAATAAAACACAAAGCGACGGAGGTCTGTACTCAGCAGTGTACTATGTAAGCTGCCACAATCGATTATTGTAAAACTATATCTATACCGCAATAATATAATGTATAGGGTTTATTCCGTCCAAATAGTATACGACAATACGACATCGTAATAATAACATTATGATTATCCTGCCTATGCAGCAGAAATGACGATCTGTTTTCGTTTCGTATACTATTTGTGTAGGTCAACGCACGCGTTTTATAAAAAATCATTATACGAATATTGTGCATGAAAATTGTGTATAATTACCATAAAATATTAATCTTCGGGTTATAATTACTTTAGACGCTTTAATTTTGAAAAATTGGATATATACCGCCTACGTAATCGTACAATTTACACTGACCAGGAGTAATTAATATTGTGTTTAGAACAAGCCCATATTTTGGTTTTTTAGTATAAGTTTGTTAATTTAAGTATTTCGAAAAACTATAAGCAATAAACAACTTTACTATACTATTTAATAGCTATAAGGAATCAATAATAATAGGTAATTAAATAACACAATATATATACAAATTACTTAGTGGGGACAATACTATATTTATTAGTTTTGTTTTCATTTTATGTAACCAATGTAGGTCCTCGATAGTTGTTGAATTTTAAATAAGTATGAAACATCATACAATAAAATGAAATTGTACTAAAAAAGAAACTACTTCATAAATGTTTTTTAAACAATAAATATATGTTAAAATGCAATATGAAAATCAACGTTCAACGTTTTTTTTCGAAACGTAGTTTCAATCGATATTCTATCGATTATTTTGTGTAATGCATATATTATGCAATACGCGTCATATTTGAAAAAAAAATGTTTGAGGGAAAACATAAAGCAATGTGAGTAATTACTTTCTGCCAAATAATACAAAATATTTCATAGAAATTAGAACATGTGAACTAATATTATAATTTTATAACTTTAGTAGGTATGCATATCATTTAATAAGTACCTATATCAAGTTTATTGAAGATAAATAGAAGGACATTAATAATACATTTTATGTATAATCCATACTTAAAATTTAACAAATATTCTCCATAGCTAATGGCCTTAGTCGGGCTTAAGTTCAATAAAAAAAAAAATATCCTATGAATAGGTGCATTGACTAAAACACTTGAAATACATAGATACCCACATATTATAATTATTACTTATTTGTTTTAAAAATTCAACTACTATAGCTAGTGAATACTAAATATACTCACAGTCGTCATTATTTTTTTTATACAAAACTTGAATAATTCGTGAAGACAGCTTTAAAGAATGCATGTGTTCTATCAACGTGGTATAGCAAAAGACTAAACAAATTTAACAAACCATACTCACAAATTTACACTTCAGAGTAACACGTATTGTATTAATCATTTCATCCTTCGTTTCAAATTGTACAACTGATCATTCCGGTAAAATTATTAACTACACGTTTCCTCTTTTTAGTAAGTCCATACATTTTAATTTGTACGTTTAAATTTAGACAGTTTATATTATCTATACATTGAATTTTTTAGAAAAAACTTGATTTCGATTCATTTTATTCAGATATATTACAATCATCGAACAATTTTGTTTTAAAAAACGATCACACTCCACAAGTATATAGTTACTTCCCTACATTATATTTTTAGTGGGTTGACATTAGGGAATATAATTATTACGATACGTGCGAGTATAGTACCTAATAGAAATGGTTTTCAAAAATATTTGTGCATCACTCTGTTCAGAAACGAAGTAAAAATAATTAATGAAGTGTTAGATAAATTTAAATTCTGTAAACCAGCTGACCCACTATCCAGTATCCAGTCAGTATTCACAATACTAATTTCTATCATCCGAAGACATTCCATGCAACTTTTGACAATTGAAATAAACGATTTATACAACGTGTATAACTGTTTAAATTTAAAGTGAATAAATATATTTTTTTAATTCAGATGTTTGCGCAGTACCACTGTACAATTTATAAGCAGTAAGAATTTTATTGACTACCTACTTAAGTTTATAGTACATACAACTACATAAGGTATAACAAAATTAACGGCGCTATTTCTACGGTAATATTTCTAAGTCTCCGCAAAATACTTTTTCCCGAAAAATGATTTTTTTGAAATATATAGTGGATGCCTAACTGTTTTGCTGCAGTGCAATAGATGTCGACTGTTAATTGTGAATCGCCGCAATTGAGTAGGTCACGATAATGAACGTGCAGTTAAATTTGAATTAAACCATAAATAATTGTATGCGATTAACAAGATTATGAGCAAATACGGAATGTCAGATTATATTATTGCTAAGTATATTTTATGTAATTACCTACATTGCTATAAAAGTAAATAATTTTACTATTCAATTTTAAGTAGTAGCCTATTAAGTAGTTATACTGTAGGTTGGAATTATTTTTGTCGAAAACATTGCATTGTCTTTGTGTGTATAAAATATAATAATATATGTTAAAGTTTCAAGTCTCCAAGAATAGAATTTTTGAATTATGACAATATAACTAAAATCGTTATTCTTTATAAATAAATATTCGATTTCGACTAAATATTAAAGATGAAAAAATGTTTTGATTTTTGGTAGGGCATGTTGAATGTGGTTGGCACTTTTGGAAGTAAAAGTAAAAAATTGGCAGTACTTTTCATAATAATTGGGAAAGGTAAAAAATAAAACATGGACAATTGAAAATGTATAGGCAATACCAGTTTTTGACAAAATCGATTATTTTATTTGGTTATATTCAATAATTCATAAATTAATACCTAACCATAGTTACTGTAAAGTATAAATTTAGAATTATTGTTAGAATTTTCAATAAATAGGATAATTTTAAAAATATTTTGACTCTGTTTGAACTATTTATAGACATTTGACATTGAGTTATAATAACGCTAATTAATTTAAAATATCGTGGTAAAATAATAGTTATCTATCATATTTTTTTGTTGTTTGATTAATTAATAAGATAATAATAACAATAAATAAAAGTATGTAATATGTTTTTGGTACACTGTTTGATCTTCTACATTAATACACTATACGAAAATGGTTGTATTACTCTTGGTTTTGATATATTTTAAGAAACGAATCCGAATACACAATTGTGTATACTTTATTGTATATAATGTTGTAAAATTATTAGTAGGTAGGTACACAAACTACAATTTATACCTAATAACATGATTTACATATTTTTCATGACTTCGATGTTTTTCAGTTTTTGTGCACAAACCATTTTATAGTTTTGCTTTTGTCAACGAGATAATTATAAAACATGCAATCAAAATATTTAATTTACTTATAACATGCAATAAAATACCAAACCTAAATATTTAATTATATTATGTTATAAACATAATAATACAAAAAGGAATTACCTAGGTTGAGGACTCTAATAAATGCTATACAATACTATTGATTTTTATTTTTTTAAATATAAACTACCAACAACTTAATACTCTTATTAATGTTATTTTTATATTTATAATGGGTAACTTTGAAACATTGATTTTTATTCACAAATACTTAATATAATGAAACAAAAATTGTATGAGTATGTTCCAATTAAAAATAAATAACAATAACGCTATTATATTGGTATATAATTTAAGTACCAAAAATAATTGTACATGGATATGTGTATATATAAATTAAATGTAGTCTAAAGGCTTGAGAGGTTAGATGAAAAGTTGTGGGGCTCTGATACAAAATGATGCTAAAATTCGAACTAGTAACATTTTTAAATTTTTTTTATTATTTCAGAATTCTGTTACATACATTATGATCAATAAGTTCAAAAATTGATCAATAAGCACAATTGATAAAGTGATATTTATATATATATTTTTTTTTTATTATAGCTTCAAGTTTAATATATATATTTAATAGGGTTGTATGTACAAACAGTATAACAAAAAGAACTTTTAGAGGAGGTCGGAGAAATACGAGGAGAAATAGTATTATGAATTAGTTATAAACTCAAAAATACTTATATAATCTTATCATAATAAATATTATATGCCTGCACATTTTTAACTACTAAATCATTAAACATCATATTATGTAGGTAATAAAAAAAAATTCTTTACCTTTTACATAGATATATTTTATTATTTTAAAATTGCTGTATACTCGTTTCAGGAAAGAATTTTTTCATTAAAAGTCAGCCCTTCTCCTGATAAAAGGCTTATAAGCCACCACTAATTTTGAAAAACAAAACACAGCACACCAAGTCACCAACACATTTAACTATGTATAGAATATACAGAATAAATAATGATGAGGTTTAATTGCGTCATACATTTTAATGCGTCCAAACCCCCAAGGCTATTATTTTAAATAATTTGTACAGTAGGTACACTATTATTTTAATGACAATTTGCGCAATTTTACGTATTATAATATATTATCTATGTACCATGTGTGGCGTATGTACAGACAATATATAGAATATACATAAATTTCTAAGTGTTAACGCATTGATAGCGCAGAGTAATAAGCTTGTGTGTACATTTTTTTAGAACTATATATAACTAGTAAACTGTCAGAAAATACATAATATTTAATACATAATAATATATTAAATATGAATATATATTGTAATTTTATTTTTATTTTTATTAATTTAAAGTTTCCCTAACGTATGTCATCTACAACTTATTGTTAACAGAATTCAATTTTTTTTTAATTTGGAAAATAGATAAGAATTAGTAATAAAATATTAATAATAAAAGATAGGTATTTATTACGTTATAATGTATATTTTACAAATTAGAAGACAAAAGAGAAAAAAAAACAAAACAAAAAAAATATATTGCAATACTTAGTTTTTAATATTTCATATATTCTATGTAATACAAGAAGAGAATTAGTGATTAGTTTTAAAAGTATGACGAGATGTGTTTTTGTTATTCTGAGAAGTGAGTAGAGGTCTATAGAAATATAGGACCCTAGCATAATAATTTATGTTTAAACACTTCACATGCACTTAAATTATTAATAAAAATAATAATATAATCAGTCCTGTACTGTCTTTGATGAGAAAATACACACATAATATGTTGTCATATTGGTGCTCCATGATACCCATTCATACTTGTTTTATCATTTTTAGCACTTGAAGTATATAAGATAATCTAACTTGAGGTAAATACTTGTATTATTGATAATTGTGAACTATCTATAGCAGTATTATTTAATAAGT
>PVMI01070981.1:0-10747 GCA_008528875.1 Aulacorthum solani | reverse complement strand
TTTTTTTTTACTGAATATTTACGGTTTACCGGACTTGTAGGTTTTATATCGGGAGACCGGATTACTGAGATTCTAAAGTCTAATAACATAGTGCTGGCAGTATATTTCTTTTATTCTATATTAAAATAAAACGTATAAAACACACATGTTCTTGTCTTATTAAATATATTATATATTAGGGGGTATACGTATGGACAACTTCTGTGGTGAAATAATAAAAATTATATTACTTTATAACCATAACAAATATTAAACCTTTGTGACATTTACATATTATATTATTCGCTATTTTATCGTGATAAAAAAAAATTTGTAAGTATAAAATATAAAGCTCTTCGAATTATATGTTTTACGACTGTTCTTTACTATAAACAAATATAAGAAGCAGCAGGTACTTTTTAAATTTATGATATCTACATCAAAACCTTTTTTTTTTTTATTATTCTTATTTTATCGTGACTTTTGTCCAATTATATTGTTTGAATAGAACACTAAGGCGATCATAAAATAAAAAATGTCTGTTTGAATGTATCTTATACTGGTGTATCCATTCACGCAAAGAGGAAATTAAATAATAAAATAATAATTTTTTTTAACTATCCACACATTAATCTTATCATATGAATAATAAATTACAAAATGTGTGCATGAACTTATTATTTTTTTTTCGAACCCAAATATTTGTATTTGTCAAGTGATCTAAATACTAGTCGAGTTGTCCATAAAGGCATATATTGAAAATTATTTAAACCTCAAAATATGAGATTGAAAGGAGTGTGTCATGGGGAAACCTTAGTTAATATAGGGTACCCTGTGAGTACAACAAGTTTTGGAACCATTAATTTATGTGAATGTAATAAAATGTTATTAATGTAACTTGTATTAATGTAAATTAATGTGGAATAAAATTTATTTATTTATTTTTTTGCTGAAAATCATATAAAATTAGTAATTGTTTTATAGTGAGTGGAGTGAGGTTAAAGAAGAAGCTGGACTGGAGCTAACGACTGCATAATTCTATTAGCTCCGTACTACACGTCTTTTGTCTATTTTGTGAATATTATTTTTGTTCCTTTTATTATTCAAAATTAATAGTTAGACAGTGTTTGATATTGGTTTTAACAACTATTAATGTCGGGAAATAATTTATATTCCACATGAATAAAAATTATGAAGAAAAATATTTAAAAAAATATTTTGAATGCTTAATTTTACATACTAAATTTAAAATTATATTAGTACAATATTAAAATATACTTTCATTCAAAGACAGTCTCCAATATAATAATATAATATTCATCACGCGATGTACACTAACTTAATCATACATTCTCTGCTATACACATATATTATTATTTATAATATAGGACTAGAATTTTATTTTATTTGCTTTTAAATTCAGTTGAATATAATAAAAAATAATAATGCGTTTATAACATTAAATTGTTTTGTATTAACTAGTATTATAATGTAATATTATGATGTAAATCGTTTAATAATAAACATTAAAAATATTAATTTCATATTGATCATAATATTATTTGTGTCATAGCTGGTATATCCAATGTAGGCTTTCAAAGTGATTTTTTTCTTTACCGGTGTATCATAATCCGCAATCTTGTCCTTTGTGTTATATTATAATATTTTAAAATTATTGTTAAGTTACCTACTTGAATAACATAATAATATTATAATAATATTATACACTTTCACACGGCGTCTTGAATAGGCAACCTAGCTACACCTGTTCTGCGCTTGACCATTTTATCAGAATCCAACACAGTATGATTTTAATTGTTATTATTTTTGTCTGTTATAATAATATTATAATCGTATCAAATCTATTAAAATAAAATACGCATAACATATAATCATGTATCGTTGTAATCACACAGTTAACGTTTGGGCAACGCTTGCATATACTATATGTCTACTTGATATCCAATATATACCTATATATATAACAGGGTTGTGAATGTGTGTGTTCTTCTTTTCCTACTAAGGGGTGGGGAGTGGTGGTGTGACTTGTGGCCTGGCCTGGATGATGAATAGTGGAGGGATGCACGCATACGATACCCGTTGACGATGCAATAGTAATGGGAATTCCGGCATGCCAAGAGGAAATACCATTCGGTGGCCACGATATTAAATACGGTCTGGACGAAACGGAATATTATCAGCGAAACTGAGATGGTGCGGAGCACAAATTGTGCCGCCCCAAATAGGCTGTGATCAGAAAATATATTATATATATATAAGGAGTGAGCACGTCAATTGAAAATGCATACCTGTCCAGAATTAGATATATCATATTATGTATATATATACATATATATTTAGGACATTATATACATATATACATTTATTATATATTAAGGTACTCTCATGGGGACGAATATCGTCTGGAGTTGGTGACGTGAAGAGAGAAATAGAAAGAAAGAAATAGAGAGAGAGATAAAGAGATAAAGCATGATAGATTTTACTGAGCATGAGGTGAAAAGAATTCTGCTGAAATGATATAGGTAGTCTTATCACTGCTGGGTAGTTTTTTCCCTTTCTTTCTCTCGTAGTCTGAGCCCTATTCTCTGATCTCTCACCATTTTATGCATACGTAGTCCCACTGACCAAAAGTCACCCGATGAATTTTTGCCATTGTGATCATGTGTAATAATATTATAAATTATGTTTATATCATAATTTTCAATTTCAATATAAACAATATTATATGAGCCAGTTTTTTACTTGTACATTTAACTGCACGCGAAACATTAACGCTCCGAATCCTAACTTTTTAATAACCAAGTATTGCGCCGTTTAAATATACCAAGATATCAATTTTTTGTAAATTTTAAGAGACATTTTGTACAAAAGTTACCATAACTCAAATACGATCCACCATAGTATGCGATTATGGCATAGTACGGCATAGTATGGTATAGTAGCTGCAGCGAGTTTCATAGCTATTAAAATGTACAATATTATTATGGTACTATTAATCGGTATAATACGATGGCGCCAACTGATAACAACGGCATTATATTGGTCTGATATTAAATTCGGAACAGCGACGCCTCCGCTCGATATCGGTGCAAAAAGTCCCGAGACGGACCACGATATTATGTACAAAATATGCGAATGACACGTCGACCGTTATAAAATATATAATCGTAATAATAATGGTGATAGTAATGGCACACTATAATACACGCGTAATAAACCGTTATAATACGTCGTGGACATAACATGGTCGTTATCGTGTATGGTTATTAGAGTATACGAACGGACCACAATACAACACACAATGATCAATAATAGGAAGTTTACTTTATTTTTATTTTTGTCGATATCAATAATAATATGATTTATACAATATAAATATATAATGTGTAATAATCATATTATGACGGCGGGATCTAAATGGCGTGTCAAAATAAAATTATCATTTTCACGTGCCGAGTATATCATTATTATGGATATTAGATATTATATTATTATATTATATTTTATCGTTTTATGTTGACGATGACTTGTAAGTCGTTACTCGTTAGCAATAATAATATAACAGTATTATGCCTGCTCGCCTTCGAATACTTTAAAGTTTTCAAGCAGACATCTCGTAACTATTTTCGTTTTCACCTAAAACATATATTATTATTTTGTTAAAGTTATTGAATTTATGATTATTTTATCGATTTTGCATCAAACATTGGTGAAATACCCCATTTTATAAACTAAACAAATAAGTATATTAGTTTTTAGTAGATATGTTTGAAAACTACACAACCTCCAAAGACACAACAAATTTTGAAAATGTTAACTTATTAATTGCCTTAGCACGCCTCTTGCTGCAGACGACATAGGAAAACAGTCATATAATTTTGTTTTAAACACTTATATGAAAACAATTTTAGTATTTTATTTAAATACAAAACATGTTCATATTTTGGTTACTATAAATACCGTTTGACGAATGAATTAAACTCCACAGTATTAAACATAGAAATTATTTTTTTTAACAGTATAAACAAGCAAAATTGTACATTTTTTTTCATGAAATTGTGGTATATATTTTTTTTATGGTAACTAGCATTCTACGAGTATAACACTAAGAAAGTGCAGATTTACATCACATTACATTTGTGGTATTTTAAATTATATTTTTTTTAGATTATTTAAAGTTATTTGAATATTCGATTAACAGTTTAAAAAAAATACAGCTGCTGTCGTTTGTCAACATGCACAATCTTTCAAGTTGTACAGTTCCAGACAACCGAAAAATATGCCAAAATAAATGCCACCAATGATTAAAAATGCTACGACCTGTCACCTAAAAGAATTTTAAAAATAAACTGATAATTTAATTTTTCTTGTTAAATGCGATATTGTATAGACAATGTTTAAAATGAACATTAAATATTTTGTTACAAACAAAGTTTCTTTAAAGTGGAGTGAAACAAATTATCTTATTTTAGAGAGTTTATCTATGAACTTGAAAAATGTTAATGAAAAATAATGCTTATAGGATACTTACTGGTTACTACAGTTTATAAAGCAATATAAAAAATGTAATTTTTAAATCAAGCCAAATGTATACTAAAAATTTCAGTTGGAAGTTTAAAGCTGTAGGTCTTTTTTTGAAGAATTGCCTTACTTATGTGTAACAATAATATTGATCATAATATATTATGAAAACATTTTTTTTGAATATTATATTTTGCTTTTAGTATGCAAAATTAAAATATTGGAATTATTTATTTTACTATGAAAACTCAGTGCATTACGTTGTACAGAAAATAAGTGAATATCAAATATCAAAGAAACTAATAAGAATGAAATTCATAATTATTGGAATATACCAGATACCTATTACGTATAATATCACATCGTAATATCATATATCGTGATAATGCATCCCAACGGCTGCCACCGATCAGTAAATAAATACCTTCCATCTGCAGGACATTTATAGAAGTACAGAATTAAACACTGTCCGTTTAAGGAGACAGATATGATTGATTAGCCACCATGATCTCTTCAGCTCATAATTATTACGGACGCTGTTAAATAATAATGGCATAACATATTGGTGGTAGACCAGCTATTATATTACTATGTATTCATATGATATTCACGGTATTATGGTTGACTAGAACCGAGAAACCATTCGACTACATTGGTGGTTTCGATAAAACTTAAAATTGTATCAGAATATCAGATCATTAATTTCTAACAATAAAAGCAAATATTATCCTAAACGATGATGGTTTAAATGCAAGGATAATAAAATGTATCGATTTCCGTAATATGCAGTATGACTTCCGAGGTGTACCTAAAGCAGCTGCACCTACTGTTGCTCGAATAGAATGACAAATATTCAGAATTGATATGGTACAATAATATTATGTTATTTAAAGGTAATGAAATTTCTCGTAACCTACCTCCGCTGTGGAGAAAAAATATCCTTCTCAATACGTCGAGTATGTGGCAGTATGAAAATATTATTATATATTAGGTATCTGCATTCGGTTAGATACGATTCAATCCCGGATTTGAATATATTATATTAATTTATTATGAGATTATAGTAATAATATGCCTTTCACCGCACCCATTATATAATCACAATAATAATAGGAAATTAATGGTCATATCTGCTGGATTTCAGATCAATAATAATAAAAAAAATTATAATATTTACATAATAATATAATATTGTCGTAACCTAACCTAACAAAAAATGTTCAGAAACAATTTGTTAAAATTTTGATATTTAGACACATCAACATTTTTCAAAAAAATCATCTATTCAATGCATTATCGTGAACAAGGGCGGTTCTTATTTGAGAAGAAGAAGTTTGTGGTGCCACAGGACACTATTTAAATGGTACAAAAAAATCTCAAGCTTTAGAAAAGTAGATTAAAAATTTAAAAAAAAAATCAGATTTTAAATGATAACGTTATTATAGAAAAAATATGCTTGATCATGCTGGAGAGAATCGGGGCGTATTGTTATAATTTTATTCATACAGTATTGTGTCTAGTGTTTGCCGGTTTGTTGATATATTTAGATTTCTTTGTTCAAAACAAAAATAGGTACACCTCATTACATCGATAACGAGATCCATAATAAAGGATATTGATATATTTTATTGTTGATTGTCCCAACTTTATTCCATCAAATTGACACAACGAAGTTTACAAATTCAAATGAAGAGTACCTGTTATTTTTAGTGTTACCTATTGTTCTTCTAGATTGTATTTTTTTTTTGTATTTGAACGCGAGAAATATCAGCGTCACCGTAAAAAATTAACTTTTAATGTTTTGATGTACTGTTATAATATTTCAAATGAAACTTAACGATATCCGATTTCTCGGTAAATTACCCTTCGCGCATTGTTCTGTGATCTATGTGCGCACATAACTCGTTCGTCACAATACACCAAGTCCTTGCTATCTACGATAGCCCGTAGTTGTAACCGAATATTGTGGATATAAAAATCCACACGATCTCGAGAAACTGCTGAAGACTCAACAATACCAGGAGATCTCTACTCTTTCGCATTGTAAGACACCTACTATAGGTATAAACGGTACGCAGTATCATTATTAAAATGCGACGGAGTGTTATAATATACGAAAAGACGATGTTGTACAATATTTCAACAGCTATGATATAATGGGCATCGATCAGGGTGTAATTTCCCGAAAACGTCAGTGCACGGGTAAAGTTTTGCCGGTAACAGACAGAATATAATAATATGATGAGGCAGTGGTTTTAATTTTCAGCTCGGAAAAAACTTGTTCTGCAGTCTTGTAAAAAATAAAAACTTTTATTTCTTTTGAAAAACTCCGTTTCCAATGGAAATCATCCTTCGCTGTGCAGCAACATAATAGTGAATATACATAATATTTTGTATTGGTGCACATATATTATCGAAAAGTCTCGACAACTCTATGTCATCGTCTGTACATTTTGAACATTCCCATATCAAATACTCATTATACCAGATAATAGGTCAGTTGGTATACACATTAGTTATCAATATTGTAATTTATTGTTATTATTTAATTGTGATTGTTTGGCTAAAATAAATAAATTAATAAACACACGCTACTTCTCACGTTCATCAATAGTGCCTAATAGCTTATGTTTTCCTTTACAAATTATTTGGTTTATGATTTTTTTTTTTTTTAAACGTAACGATTTAATTTTTTAACATATTTTTTTGTTTTTTCATAACATGACAACATGTAATATCAAGTGCACTGTTGTAGCAGTTTAAACGCAAAATATTTCATACAAATTTTAACTTAATATAATTATTTTTCAAATCATTTTCTCTCTATCTTTTCTGAAATTTAAATTTTTTAAGCACATTATTCTATTTTATTATGGTTCACCAAGCTTTATTATAATATATTGCTACTAAGTTAAATATAATAACACGCTTATCTGCCCACTTAGGGCATTGGCCTACTTAAACAGTGACCTTAATCTACATGCAAAGTATTATATTATCAACTCCCGAATCGGTTGTATACATAATTTCAATTTTATAAAAAACCGTTTCAAACTTAAAATAATATATCATAATAATATTTCACAAAAAATACTTACCACGGGATGACAGAGAGATGGATGGATGGTAAAAATGTAGGTAGGTGAAACTTGCTGAAGACTCTTAAACGACTTGATGAATCACACCGATAATCTCTACATACGAATTTCTCTCGTGGATTTGTCTACAATTTGTGCTAATGCCAAGGTACGGAAATATCGTATTTTTAACCGCGGGTGAAAATTTTGCCATCAAAAAATGTCCGTGATGTAGTGAAACAAAACAACGCAAGCTCGTGAATATTATTAAAAAGAGGAACAATATTTGCTTTGAGACAAAAGTTTAAATAATTGTACGTTTTATTGAAATACGTGTAACGTAAAGAAGCAGCAGTGTAATAATTGTAATGATATGTGTTTGAATATAACTTGGAAAATGTGTACCTTTAGTTGACGCGTATTTACGTATAATGCATATATATATACATATATATATATAGGTGTGTACGTGTATACAATTTATGACTAAAAAGTCTTAACACGAGAACCGTCAGTAACAAACTTGTACCCAAAACGAAACAGAGATCGAGGAAAAGTGCTGACAAAAAACATGTTGTGAAATATCTCATCACTCTTATCATTAAATAATAATATTACAATTTTGGTCACGATGTGTAATAAAACTGATTTCGAATTTGTTTTTTACCAGAAAAAAAAAATTAAATGCACCTTGAATCCCGCCTATCCTAGAGATGAATCCATTTTGTTCAAATTTCTAAGATTAACCCGAGTAAAAAGCATACTAAAAATCCTAGTTAATATTTTATACGATGATATACCCATACCAGTCTGCTTGACAACGCCATTTTATATTTCGTATTCGAATTGTCGACATGTTCGGTATTATCGTGTAATGTGTACATATGATCATAATCCACTTCCAGAGAACTATTCGGAGCTGAAAAGGATCAGTAATACCTTATTGAATAAAACGTGCAAGTGAATTATATACATATATACATTCTATAATACTTGCACGGTGGACTGCAGCATGCAAATGACACGAAAATGTATTACTCTCAAATGTTTTTACCCCCGAGGTGTTGAAATTAATCTAGTTTTTATGGCCCTTCACAATAATCCACACTCTATTATGGTAGATAAAATAACTTAGGATAATTTAAACAGGAGATAAAAAAATCTAGGTCATAGGAAACATTTTTAAATTAAATAATTGAATCATTCAATTTACGTTTGATCTCAACCAACGAATTAGACGTACTAAACGTATTTACAGCGAATGAAAAAAAAAACATGGATGTATCTCTGATGTATAATAGTTTTTTTTTGCGTACTTTTTCATTGAGTCAATCAATGAAATGGATGTGATACATTTTAATCCATTGATAAGTTATTTTGTATGAAAACAATAGTCATCATTATTAATTAAAATTTATAAATACCTCAAAAATAGCCAAACATTTTTAAAACTTTATTATATCTAGAAAATATAACATAAATATTTAATTAAAATATCGAGTGTGTGATAATTATTTTATTTTTTATTCAGATGATCGATTTTTTAAAATACTGTTTTTCGTAAATATTTTCATTTTTTATTCCTTAATTGTTTTGAAAAGTATTGGGTGATTTAATTTAAACAAATTAAAACTAGATACGATTTTCTACCAGAATCCATTTTCTGTATCAGGCATTGAAGTATTTTTGTAAAATAAAAAATTACTTTAGACACACAAGGCAATTTTTGTGGGGATGGGGAAGTTTGAATGTTAAATAATCTTATAAAGCGTTTGATGAAATTTTAAGCCATTTTTTCTCCCTCCATGTTTAATTATTACATAGACCCAGTTACGGTGTTTCGCTATAGTCACATCGATAATATGTTTGAAAGTCGTTAAGCACAGTATCGCATTTAGGCAGCACATACTTAACGATACAGTGGATCGTATGCACGACGTTTTGGCGAGAACCAAATAAAAAACAAGCAAAAAATAAAACGATATGTCGAAACTGCTATACTGACAAAAAATCATCCAACGGAAAGAGACTTATTTTCGATCAACTAAAAACCAGAAAGTAGAATTAGAAAAAAAATATCCATTTATATGCTATTTTTTTTCATAGTTAATAATATGGTATCATTATAAATCGGAATGGACACACAGCTGACGGCTTAGGCACGGAGTCAGTTTAGCACTGTATTAATCGTTCGTTTGATTGCGTAGTCTATATAGCTACATAAATACATACTCATTTAGTATTATTCGAGAATTTCAGATTTACATAATATAATATGTCAAACAAACACTGCATAGGTTTTGTCAACTAACACTCGGTGGGTAGTGAAAAAGAAAACATGCTAAATCCGCATTAGCCTCAAACACAATATACACGATATTATACAAATAAGAAATAAATTATAACCTATGTTTACCTGCAACTTTTGATTTAAAAAAAAAAGTTCTGGAATAAACAATAAAATGGTTGATATAATTTTTTTCTGGCACATAACCTGATCTATTTTTTTTACTGTAGAATGAATATTAAATACATTATAATGCAATTAGAGAGACAAAATAATACCTATACACTTTAATAGTTATCACTGTCAGTATTTTCTAGTTTTTAATTATTATTATTGCATAGTATTAGCAATCTTTGTTTTTGATTAACTATAATATCTTTTAATACCTGAGAAATTATTTATGTCTATCAATACAACGCGTGTACTTCGGTGCGTATAAAATATAAACGTTTATTTAAAAGAAGACAATATTTACAAATGGAATATATTTAATTATACGATCTTTGATNNGTAGTTTTTGATATTTATAAAACATTTACATAGAATTGACCAATAAATTATACCTATAGATTTGGCATTTATTACCTCATAGTTTTATTAACCACAAACTTTAATAAATAAGTTAATGCTTACTTAACATTTTGAAATTGATTAATTGGCATTGACTGTAACGCTTTAAAGTAAAAATATAAAACATAAACATTTCCTCGGTATTGAGTACATATTTTAATAAATTATGGTTTGGTGTTCCTATTTATTTGTAGTATTAATTTTTTAGTGTCTTGCATTTCGTAGTTCGTACTGATTCCTAATATTTAGTAATGCCTACAACTTATTACTTACTTATACGTATTTATTATGA
>PVMI01070890.1:0-11740 GCA_008528875.1 Aulacorthum solani | reverse complement strand
TATATTGATATAATGTATATACAAATAAAATTGTTCCTTTAGTTGCCATGTAGTTTCCAATTTTTCAAAAGCATTTTTTTTATAATATAGGTGCCTACCTGAACTAGTTCAAATGTTGACAAAATTCTCAAAGTTGGTAAATTATTTTTTATTTAAAATGTATAAAATGTTCAATTTTTAAAGTTAAAGCTTGAAAAATAAATATAGTATTATACATTAGCAGTTCTTACAGAAACCAACAATTTGAGAAATATAAATTGATAATTTTTTTTAGACATTTGAAAACAAATTTCGAAGAAAATAGAAATTATATATTTAAACAAACAATAAAGGTTTTAGTTATTTTTGTAGTAATTAAAAAGTGTTCTTGAAGACTTTAAATATATCTTGCTAAACTGAATGACGTTTTCAAAATGTTTAGATTAATTTTAAGCTAGTCTAATTAACCGTAGAACGCTTACCATATACAGCCCTAACAGTAAAATAAAATATTATAATACCAATATAATAATACTTAGTAATATAGATTGGCCATCTTTGCTCAGAATTGTTAGGTCATTGTGTCTAATGATTTGTCATTTAATTCAAATTTAAGACATCGATACGAGATATACTCCTACTGTATTACAGCATAGTGGTTACCTAATAGCTAGCCATACACATATACAAAAACATTGCATTTGAAAATGTCATTGTGTGTATAAAATATAATGATATAAACTTTAAAAGTTTCAAGTACCCCCACAAGTAATATTTTATATACACAAAAAAATTTTAAAAATCGTCATTTCTTGCTTAAATATTTATAATTTAGTCTACATTCAAAATTAAAATAAATATAAAACAAAAAAATTGTGCATAAAATATCCAATGTCGTAAAAATTTGAAGTAGAAACTTTCATATAAATTTTTATAATATTTCGTTAAAAACAGATTTTTCTTAATAATTTTTTTTTGTCCCAATGCTTTTGAAAACTACTGGGAATTTTAAATTTTGACCTCTCAAAAGTACCAACTAGATTATAGATAACAAATATAGTTTCTTATTATGCTGTAATTCAAAATTGAATAATCGTATACTAAATAGAAATTTCCACCAATAATTATTATTTTAGAAAACTTTGGGTACTTGAAATATTTAATTAACCTATATCATTATAATGTTTACACAGTATACATAATTCCATTTTCAAACATTGCATTTATATCAAAATAATTCATACTACTGTATTACAAATAGTAAAATGAATTACCTTAATAACAATAATATCTTAACATACTTAGTAATATAGGATAATATACATCTTCGCTCAGAATCGATTATTAATATAATATCATTGAATTCAAATTTAACACATCCATTATACTACAAGACGTTTAATGTACATCAGAGCGGTATCCACTTGGACACCTTTTTCTTGATTTATTACATAGGTACCTATGGACAATTTTATCAAATGTAACTAATTATTTAAAATATCATCTCGTATAGCTTATTATAATATACTAACTATTTCTGATATTTAAATAACGATGTAAAAATATGTAGATTTACATATACCTAGTTGTACTTCGTAGAAGGTACCTACATCGAACCTAAAGTACTAATAAATAGAAAAATATAATCATAATGACAACATTACCATTAGTTTTATTAATAATTGTTTTAAATTATACTACACTTATTAGTTAATAAATGTATTATTTTAAAATATTAACGTCTCCGTGTATGAGTTGTTTATTAAGTCCATTAAGTTAAACAATGAAAATATGTATTAAATACTATTTTACAAGTTTCTTTATACCTAAATATATTATAACAGTTTTTTTGGATGTAAAAAAAAGGATAATAGTCTTGTTTTAATGATGAAATGTGTCTTATCTCAAACAAATGCAGATACATAAGAATATTATATTAGACAATTTAATGAATGTAAAACCAAATTATCAAATATTATTTTTAATTTTAGTTATTATTTATCTTATTCATAGAACGGGTTAACTTCATTGGACGACTGTGACGACTCAAATGGTTGAATCATATCTTCGTTACTTAATAAATTTGATTGAGATTTTGCAGGGATATTGTCTATGGTCGTAAACTCAGGTTTTTTTTCTTGCTCTCTAAATTTCTGGTAATTCTCTATTGCTTTCATTATTTTAAATTGCATGTTTTCTTCATATTCCGAATACCATTTTTCATGCTTAGAAGCTGTTGTTGTTTCCTGCGAAGTCGTAAACTTTGATTCGTCGCCTTCAGTCTGGTTTTCTTCTGTTGTAATAGAATTTGATTCGTCTTCAGTTGTAATAGAATTTGATTCGTCTTCTGTTGTAATAGAATTTGATTCGTCTTCTGTTGTAATAGAATTTGATTCGTCTTCTGTTGTAATAGAATTCGATTCGGTTTCTGCTAAAAGAGAATCAAACACCAGAGAGTTCAATTCATCTTCAATCTGGGTTTTTTCTGTAGTTATAGAATTTGATTCATCTTCAGTCAGGGTTTCTTCTAAGGTTAAATGCGATTCGTTTTCAATCGGGGTATCTTCAAGCACTAGAGAGTTCGATTCGTCTTCAGTCTGAGTTTCTTCTGTAGTTATAGAATTTGATTCGCCTTCAGTTAGGTTCTCTTCGAGCAGCAGTATGTTCGATTGATCCACAGTCTGGGATTCTTCTGAAGTAATGGGATTCAATTCATCTTCAGTCGGAGTTTCTTGTGTAATTTCATCATTTGATTCATCTTTGACCAAATTTTTTACCTCATTTTGATTTTTCCTCATTAGTTTTACGAATAAAAAATCATATGGATTTTTTGTTGTCGTAGTGGTTGGTTCTTGTTCTAACGTTTCAGGCAATAGTTTTACTATTGTTACAGTGGGAGATGGTACTTGAAAAGCTTCTGGATCCGTTTCTATTGATTGAGAATCTCCAAACATGGTATTTGGAATTTTCGAACCAAAGTTCCACATAGAATCCGACGAGTACGGAGATTTGTATGTTGGGAATCCGTAGCCGAAGACAGATGTCTTTCTGATAGCTACTACATTTATTGGAATGCTACTTTCTGTTGTTGATGGCTGTATTAGAAATTTGTTAAATGGCGAACCTAGGTATTTGTAGTCATAGCTATCTTCCGGAAATAAACTAGGAATTTCCGGCACTGTCATATATTCCGAATCGTAGAGAGAATTCTTTGGCTTATATGAATGAGTTCTTGGAACCGAATTCACATCGTGGGTAGACATTTTGACATGCTCAAATATCGGTTTGTAGGTGTTGATTCTGGAATCCAATACCTCGTTTAAACCCTCTAAGTCATTGATTGACGGCTCTATTGGATTCTGTAATGAAATTAAACGAATATTGTTTACATTATAAGACTAATCAATATATAATCATTATTTAGTAGGAAAGAAAACTTACGTAATGATATCCATAAGGATATTGGAGACCTACAGATCTTTGCCGCCTTTCCATCAACTAAAAATAAATTAAAAATAGATACAAAATTATAACAAACGTACCTATTTATTTCCTACGAATATTAAATTCTGTTTTATATAATAACCTGATTAAATGCCTGACTTCTTGGATTATAAAAAGTTGCGTCAACAATTCCGCAAGCAATTAAGAAACTCGAAGCAATGAAAAGATGCATTATCACAAACTAATTTTACTGTGGAAAAAAAAATATTAATTATTATTTATTTAACTATCTACTAAAAATTCGATATATAATACATAGGTAGACCTAATATAGAAAATCTACAGTTGATTGATGAATTTATGGTTAACAAACATTTTTTACTTAATGCCAATGATAGCTAATCAGTAGGAATTTATAAATATTGTACAATTTCATTTGCATACAATATTTTGAGAAATCATTATAATAGTTTAATTCAAATGTACCTATGACGTGTATTATAAAACACTTAATACTTAAATTATTGGTGCATTTAGAGTGTTTTGAATTGTATCGATAATTATATAATAAATAATATTATGTAAACATTTTTATGATTATAATAAAACAAAATTTAAAAAAATTACTTAATCAACAAATTAGTATCTATTTTCCCCTTTACAATGTATTATTTTACACAAGTAGGCACGCATCACGTATATTGACATTGTTTGCAGTTTTTTATGAAATAAAATATGCTCAATTGGATGATAATTAGAATTTTTCATTAGTTAATGCATTAGAATAGTAGACTTGTAAATAACAAAGCTATGGAAATATCATATAATAGGTAACAATTTTTATGAAACATTCTTTATCTATTTGAAAATAGAATAGCTTATAAGGAAATATTGATTTAAAAAGATTATTATAATGTCCCAAGATTATTAAATATTCATAAACTTTACGAAATAAAAAATTGATATATTGTACCAACTGTTCTTTAAGTTGTGTTATTTTTTTAAGTTATAGGATATTCAATTAAATGTGTTTATTAAACAATGCAAAGTTGAATTTAATGAGAAAAATCAATCCAATTATGTAGACACGCATAAATAAGAAAAAACGTAGTTGTAAATCATAAAAATGAATTTAATATGAAAACATTCAAAATTATGAATATAATTTATATAATATAAGCTATAGCTTGGGGAGTAGTGTCAAAAGAATGTACAATGTGAGTAAAATATTAAAAGTGTACAATGTACAAAAGTAAATAATAATAAATTAATTAACAAATGTGCCTATAATATGAGGAGAAGAAAGATAACCTTATTATGAATGTGTATGCAAAATACATTTTTTTATAAGGATCATATAAAATAACTTATTCAAATATAATGTAGGTGTCAAATTCTGTAAAATTAATTATACAAAAAATACGTATTATATATTAGTAATATTACATATTGTTATGTATATTATCAAATACACTAATGTCTAAGATATGCAAAATTAAATTTCGTATCTAGAATGGTAATGTCCTGAAAAATATTTAATCACCCTCATTTTTAATTTGGATGCAATTCAATAATACAAAATCATTAAATTTAAGTCCTATAGGTTCTATAAGTAATAATTACATTTAAAAAATAAAAAAACTACTTCAAATAAAAAGTACTGTAATATATTTTATCATAATTTACACAGATCATTATTTTTTTTTACAAATACATATTCATATTTTTATACGTAAAATTTATCAATTTATTATGTACAGTATGTAGTGAAACTTTTGATATCCAAGACTTTTTTTAAACTGCTTATTAAATTCCCCAAGCTCTATTTCATCTTATGCGCCTTGCTAATGAATACCCCACATTTAATTATATATATAATCTTTGTATTATTTATCTCTCTAAGTTTTCGGGCCTTAGCCTATAATGTAATATAAATGAAAACTAATACCTTAGAATTTGTTTGAAATTCAACAACATATTTATGAAAACGATTTTGTTATTGATTTAGATAGATTTCATCATAGATAAGTTTTACAGAAGAATAATTCTGCGTTGTAGTATTCATTTTATTTTTAAATTAGCACAAAGTTATTGCAGAAATAATTTAATGAGACAATATTAAAATTAACAACCTTTTAAAACAGTAACATTTTTTATAAAAATGAATCTTCATTTAATTGCATACAATTGTTTTAATACTAGTACTTAGTACCTAACTACTTTAATACTTAGTAAAACTGTTTTAATTTACTTCCAATCAAAATTAAAAATAAATTAGGAGAATAAATTTAAAACAAAATTTTGGATAAATTTTGTAAAAAATATTACTAGACTAATAAGATAAATAAGACTTGACTTACCTGAAAATTAATACTTCAAGACAATAATATTATATTGTTGTTTTCTTAGTTTCATCCAATAGTTCACAACAGGACGGTAGGTTTATATCAACTGATCAATAACCGCAGAAGTTTCCACGGTTAAATAGCACTGAATATTAATATTTGTGTGATAAAATTGAGCTATATATTAATCACAATGACCCTTGATCGGATGATTGATGAATTCGTAAAATTACAATCTGGGATGGTTGTACATTATATATGTATATTGTAGTATAATACGACCGTCCAAACGTTCAAATGATAACAGAATATCGTTATTTTGAACCACTTGCTAGTATCACATTCGCTAGTCTTTTAATGTTAAACATCATACTATATTATTAAACTATATAATTATTGAATTGTTTTTGCGACATTTTATAATATAATATGATCAAAATACTCATTACCCGATAATACAATCTGCTTTGGAAACGTGAAAAGCGATGGTTAGACTTAAAGTATACATTTTACTACCACGAAATAAATTATCTATAAAATGTTTTACAAACGTGAATTCGTGATAATATTAATAGCTTCACTAATTATTATTATTTATAAAATTTATCACAATTTCTATGATTTTTTTTTTTTTAAAACTGCAGTTTCACGAATTTACGATTGTTTTATCTTTTATGATCCGAGAATAATAAACCAATATTTACAATAGCTGTTTTCACCGATGTTAATTATTTTAACGCAAATATTGTTTAGAAACGATAAAGTGCTATCTACAATGGAATATAAAATTACAACAATATTGAAAAATTCACTTAATTACTTACTTGATTTGTTATTCAACAATCTCTTTGAGTCGTAGAGACAACGAAATGAAAAATATATCAATTATAAATAGGTAATAGGTATTCTTTATTCGAAAAACTGTTGCCTACTATTTAATCAAAACAACAAACAACATGTTTGTCACTTTGTTAGTAATCACTACTCAGTAGATGAACAAATATTGCTCTATAGTCCGAAATTAACTGTTACCAAGAACCGGAAGGTTAAGATTAAGATTCCCTCTGCCATTGTCAAGCATTTTCACTGGCGTACGATTAAAATTAGGTCCCTACTTAATAAATTAACTAAATTATGTATTGATTGTGTAATTAAAATAAAAAATTTTAAATTGCGATGGAGAAAAAAAATCTGATTGAGGTATATTATTAGGTACCTCTGGTACCTACTTAAAGGGAAGTAATGTTAATGAGGTTCCCCTTCATGTGACAGTTATTCATCATAAAAAGGCATATTATTACTTTCATGATTTACCGATACTATCATTTCCAAAATAAATTCTGAGGACCGGGAATCAATGCGATAAAAACTACCTAAATATAAAATGGAAAATTGATCAAAACAATTAAAATATTATGTGGTAGTTAAACATTGAAAATGTGAAATAAAATGGTTTTTATAGTTTTAAGTTGATATTAAATATTTTCTTAATCCTTATGGTCTAGTGGTCTACACACTTCTGTGTTATATAGACAGTGCTATTTGATATTTGAAAACATTACGTATCAATTACTCATTTTGTGAAAATCGAAACAGATAAATAAAATATAGATATCTCTCATTCTATATTATGAAATTTATTTGTAAATTAAAATAACAATTTTTTTCCATATTTTATTTTATAATAAACATATTATTATGTACAATACACAAGCTAACCACATTATATATATATATATATATATATATATAATTGTTATTATGATAATTAGGTTATTCAGTTATAATTTAATTTTGGATTCATCAATTTATTGAATTTATTCAAGATAATTCATTTGATGATTATCGTTGTTGTTTAGAAGTTTGATATGATTTTATTATACTTAATATTATTGTGATTTTTTTTTAATCCATCAAACTTATAAGCACATTAAAATTATCGAATATAACAGTATATACAGATACATTCTTCTAGGGTGACCTAAAAAAGCTCGTGGAGGCTGTGAATGTACAGTGATGGACCACCTGTTTTAAGCTATAAGTTATTCTGTGAAATATGCACTAGCTCTTGGTCCTGAATCATAATATAACAATTTCGATACAAAGTTAGAACTTTAAGCGTTTCTTCTCGATATTATAGGCAATAATACGATAGGTTGTTTTAAGTGCTGTTGTATTTGAGCTGTTTCAAGTTAATACTATAAATTATGATTGTTCCGAAAGTAATCAATATATTTCGATACCAGTCATACCAGTGTCCCACAATTTGACGCACCCATCTTGAACGGTGGTGAATCGGGTGAATCGGTAGTAGGTGGATGGAGGTGATACAAACATTGATTATGAAATATTGAGTCTCTCTATTTAATGGTTATGCATAATATATTTTAACATTAGTTAAACATGGGCATATGAAAACATTAAATAAGAAAGATTAAAAACAGTTTTATACATGTCACAATAAGTGTACGTCCAGAATAATAAGTCACGTGGGACTTATTATTACGAATGACACGAAAGACAACTAACACACGACTTGTCCGGTGTGGTTCTGCAAATCTTGCACATGGCTGGCTTACCACAACCTCGACACCTCTGGGAGCTCATGTCCGTTCTAAGTACCAATAAAATTAAGCATTACCTATCAAAAGAGTTCAGTCATTTCATGAAGTAATGTGTACCTATATCAGCGTGCTTTGTTGATTTATGATCGTCATAAATGTTTGTAAAATACAAATCAATAATTCAAACTGCAATATTTGTAATGATCGGTTTGTGATTTTCAAGTTATCACACCATTTTCACTTTTTAGTCCATATGACAGCACATAATAGTATATGTTCCTATACTTGTACAATTCATTTTAAAATATTGATACTTTGTTATAATTCTACGGGCTCATGTAACTATTTGTATAACTAAAATGGAGACAATATAAATAATATTTCTATTGTTGAATTACAAGTAAATGTCATATTATAATCAAACTTATGCGTATTTATATATTGTATTATATTGTGATTGGTTGCGTTACATTTTTTATAACTTCAGTGAAATCTTTTCTAATATATTATACAATATACTATACTATGTAGTAATACACTAATAATATTATGAAGTATCTATGCAGTCATTATATGCAAACATTAAATAAATTAAATACACAAACATAACGTCTCCAATCTGTGTGTTAAATGTAAAGTACTAAAGTTGATTAAAATTGTTATTATATAAGCGTAAATTAATTCAAAAAAAAAATTACTTAATAATTATTAAAAGCACAAGCGTTGTAAATAGCTACGATAAAAGCAATTACTTCCACACAGACAAACAAATATTATTTAGGTAGGTAGTCAGAGATTTCGTGTTCACTATAGACTATGAGAATGCGATTTCATTATTTTATGCTATAATAAATTTATACCTAGTATAATATTATGCTATTTTTTAAGTTGTAGATAGGGCTAGAATTTATATGCAGTAAAAGTAGTAAAATATGTTTTTCATTTTATTTGAATATGTTAAAATATGCAATACAAATATGCAATTAATTTATCAATAATTTCCAAACTATCATTAAGTGAAAGGAAAGAAACACTCAAATATCTTATCATTTTAAAATAAATTGAATAAAAAAACTTTATATGTGGGCGATGTCATTTTTTTAAAAAATTAGGAGCGTAATATGTTGTAGCAACTAACCTTTTACCTATTTTCGTAACAAATTATTATAATTATTAATATATTGAATAATCATCACATTTTGAATTTTGAACAAAATTCATTGCAATCCCCCTCAAAAATAAACCCTAGGATACTAAACGTTTTTAAAAGTATGCAAAGTAAAAACTAGGTAATTTGTATAAATACTATACAATATGACTATCCTGCATTAGGTACTATCCAAATATTCAAAAGGACATTAAAAAAACCATCCCAAATATTATAAAAACCCTAGCCCTACTTATTGAATATTGATCTATCGGTATATTTTGTAAACATGACTATCAACTTTTCTCGGACTAGGTACCTTAAAAAGAAAACTATAGATACATTCTATTATTTCCATAAGCACCAACCTTAAAAGCGTGCGTTATTGTCCTTAGCGCAGTCCCAGGGAATATCTAAGAAATAAAATAGGAAATTTATTAAAAATATATATCGGATAAAATATTATAATTAATATACACGTAATTTAATTTAAATTGTTAGTAAGAGACTGAACATAATTTTTGAATTGTTATAAAATAAAATAAAAAAGTATTTACGGATAATTCCTCGCTTCTATATGCGGTTAATGTCTGTTCGTCTTGCAGTAGAACACAAAAGTACGGTTCCCAGGTGACAAAGTTCAATTTTTTGTCCTTGACAACATTAGCTGGCCGATGACCAATCTGTAGATCACGATCTGCAATCAAAATATTAATTTAATATTATTACAAATTTAAAACATATAAATAAAATATAGATAGAAGATAGAAATAATATAATCACGATAAAATGTTTTAAACGTTTATTATCTGTGATTGTTTGATTCAATATATAAAGCATTTCATTAAAACTTCGTCCTAAATATAATTCCATTCTCAAGTAAGCCACAATACAATAAACATATTTTATTGTAAATTCCACAACAAATATTATTTTTTCTTATTATTTTACGTTATGCGCAAACAATAAGTATATGGTAGCAAACATTATTTGTGTCAATATTTATTTTGAAAATCAATTTATGCATTATAATAACTAGCATTTTGTAGAATTGAGTTTAAAATGAATGACTTGTTCATCGAAAACCATGTTTATAAATTTATTTATTACGTATCGTTGCTTTTCGGTACATGGATGACAATTATTCCAAAAACGCATAAGGTAATTATAACTCAAATTTATTTTGAAATTTAAAAAAAACATACAATTTATTTTTAATTTATAATCTATAACAAATTATAACTCATTGAGTCGTTTATCAGTGTATTATATTATACACATCTTATCGGACGTTTTCGGTCGACAAATCATAGTATAATAATTTATTTATTTTCATAATATTGTATAGGTACAATTTAAATAATTATTTTTTTGAGCACAGGTCGTAGCATGCACAATTTCATTGTTATGGTGTTTAACCGTCGTTGGTAACCAAATAGATTATGTAATGAAACCTTGGAAGATGGAAGATACTGAGGTGAAAACAAATATATCACGTAAATACGTAATTAGTTTTAGATTATATGGCTGAAGAGATAATTAAACCTATACTGACACGTTGTGCCTATAGTCTGTATCGGATTTAGGGTGATGTGTTTCTTTTCTTTTCTTTTCTTATTCTTAGTTTTATGTATAGTATATAAAGGCATTTTTTTGGTGTATAGTTCTATAATAAATACCTTAATAGACATTGGAAATATTAACGATAGCGTATCTAGGGACTCTTCAAGTGGATATTCCCCTTCCAAAATTCATTGACTTTAGTAAGTACGTTTAGTAGTTCATCGTCTATTAAATTGATTATTGGTAATTAGTTTCCAAAGTATAGTACGCCCATTAAGTATTAACTATTAACCAACAATTCTATAATGGCATCGTTATACATAGGTCATAGGTGCCTATAATAATGATATTACTAATAAATTGTTAGTATTAAACTTGTTAATGCCCTTAAGACAACCTCGAACCTAATGAAAGAATTTCGTGAGGAACTATGTAAATTAATGTTATGTTGATAATGGAGGTGGTAGGCAACCCCGTTGCAACCCATCGTTCATTATTTTTATGTTTGTATAAAACATTAGAAATTTTCAAAAAAATCATCAAAAAGTCCCTCCTACAGAATAATTATCTGGATGCTATAAGCTAGTATCTAATAATAGTTAAGCTGTATAATAATAATGTTATACAAGCTTGGGCCGTGGTGATGATAAAATGTACTATATTATATTTCATACATAAACTGCAACTGTATATTATTT